>MU770022.1:0-52945 GCA_026770625.1 Nicotiana glauca | reverse complement strand
AAACCCCCCCCCCCCCCCCCCCCCCGCCTTTTAATAAAAAAACATTTCTATTTGTATCAATTAAGCAAGCTCTGTTATACTACAAGTGTATCTTATTGTTTTACAATTTAAGTTACCTGCAATAACCAAACTAATTATAACATACATGAACTAATAACATGAAAAATTTAGTAATTAACCTATTATAACATATTAAACACATTGATAATATAAAAATTATTTATAACGTAATCCCTTACTAATTTATTTGACAAGCAAAATATGATGTATTTCGGAGGACTTTGACCCGATTAGTCAATGACATGATTTTTTGTGCGTACATCTTTGTCTTACACACGGATGTATGCATATTTTACTTGTATTTGCTGAGAGACGTAACAGAGTAATTAGCAATAAAATAAATTAGTGTACACTACGCACATTAATTTTTACTCAAAAATCAAGATGCTCATTGAACTAATAAATATTCATCAATATTCCCAAATCCTTTCAGCAATAGTACTGTACAACATAACATCCAATAGCGTATCCTCCGCGTCACGTTTCTTGAAAATTGTTTTGCTTGAAAATCACATAGTACTAGTCATAATATTTGCTTTTTTCATATGTCAAGAAGGGTTTAACTCTTCTTTTCAAAGTTGCCCTTGGAGATTTCCAATGAGTAAATTAAGGTTAATACGGTCAATTTATTATTAATTAATTCTAAAAGATATATTTCTTAATATGTATAAAAAGAAACAAAAAATCACTTAAAGTTTAGGGAGTATGTAAGCACATTTTTATCATCCTTGCCACCTAAAATTTAGCTTTCCTTTTGGAAAAATTGCAAAGAAAATTTTCAATAGGATATCTCTTGGAAAAACAGATATATAAATACTAGTAATAATGTAACGATCCGATCGGTCGTTTTGAGCTCTAGAGCGTCCTTCAGCAGTTTGAGGCCATGAGCAGCTTCACTTCAGGTATTATGACTTGTACGCATGGTCGGAATTGAATTTTGAAAAGTTCGGAGTTGAATTGAAAAGAGAATTCTCATTTCGGAAGCTTTAAGTTGAAAGAATTGTCTAATATTGAATTTTTGAGTAAACGACCTTGGAATCGGATCCGAAGGTTCCAGCAGGTTCGTATGATGATTTTGGACTTGGGCGTATGTCCGGATCGGGTTTTGGAAGACCCAGGAATGTTTCGGCATCTATTGTGGGAGTTAGCATTTTTGGAAGAATTTTATAAGTTTGGGTTGAAGCGCATTTCAGTGTTATCGATGTCCGTTTGGGATTTCGAATTTGGGAATAGATTTGTATGGTGATTCTGGTATTGGGAGCACGATCGGAAGTGAATTCGGAGATCCGTGGGTTATTTTGGAGTCGTTTGGCTAAAGATAGAAATTTGATGGGTTTTGAGGAGTTTGACCTGAAGTGGACTTTTTGAAATCAGTGTCGGAATCCAATTCTGGAAGTTGGAGTAGGTCCGTAATGTCGAATGTGACTTGTGTGCACAATTTGAGGTCAATCACACATGATTTGGTAGGTTTCGACATCGAATGAAGAAGTTTGAAGTTCTAAAGTTCATAAAGTTCGAATTTCTGGAAGTTGGACTAAGTCTGTAATGTCGAATGTGACTTGTGTGCAAAATTTGAGGTCAATTGGACGTGATTTGAGAGGTTTCGACATCGAATGAAGAAGTTTGAAGTTCTAAAGTTCATAAAGATCGAATTTAGGTGTGACTCGTGATTTCAACATTGTTTGATGTGATTGGAGGCCTTGAGCAGGTCCGCATTATGTTTTGGGACTGGTCGGCATGATTGATTGGGGTCCCGGGGACCTCGGTTGAATTCCGGATGGTTAACGGATCAAATTTGGAGTTTGAAGAAGGGCTTCAGCAGCTGGTATCTAGTGTAACCGCACCTGCGAGGTTTTGGCTGCAAGTGCGGAGCCGCAGAAGCGGCCAAAGGAGCGCAGATGCAATTGAGAAGGGAGAAGGCTGGGACTGCAGATGTGGTCAAGTCACCGCAAAAGCGGGACCGTACCTGTGAAAGGAGGAGTGCAGAAGCGGAAATACGGGCCTGGAAAGGACTACAGATGCGGTAGTGGGGCCGCACCTGCGGAACCGCAGAAGCGGTCAATTGACCGCAGGTGCAGAAAGGCTGGAGGCAGTGTGCTATTTTAAAATCGGGAGATGGTCATTTTTCTCCCATTTTCATTTGGTGTGGGCGATTTTGGAGAGCTTCAAGGGAAAATATTTTTCAAGTATCTCAAGGTAAGTTGTTCCCGCTCATTACAAGTTAAATATATGATTTAGATATGATTTTGAATATGGAAATTAGTGAAAAACTTGGGGTTTGAGGGAAAATATAGAAACTTAGTATTCTTGGATTTTGACCACGATTTTGGGAATAAAATTGAGAGTAAATTATATTTTTGAGTTCGTGAGGTTATGGGCAAACTTTATCTTCGAAAAATTTCGGAATCCGGGCACGTGTGCCCGAGGGCATTTTTTTGTTAACTTTTTGATTGGGATTAGGAATTGTCATAAATTGGATCATTAGGAGTTATTGGATGTATATTAATTGATTTGTATAATTGTTGGCTGGTTTTGGAGCATTGTGCATCAATTCGAGTCTTCAGAAGGGCGTGGAATGCCGGTTATAGAACTTCGAAGCGAGGTGAGTCTCCTTTCTAACCTTGTAAGAGGAAATTCTCCCCATAGGTGAGTTAATTGGTTATGCGCTCCTATTTGTGGGGGCTACGTATGCACGAGTTGACGAGAGTCCGTTTGTAGCTACTATTATACTTAAGTCCGGGTAGTTTAGGGCCCTAAAGCATGCTTACTTGTAATACTTACAACCTTGTTGACAAATTTAAAAAATGTTTAAAGCATATTGAACGTGAAAATGAATTTCTAAAAGGCTAGATATCATTTATTGACTTTTAAAAGAGAAACTTGTCTTTTCCTGAATATTTGCTCATTGATAAATTATTCATTTGATTGTTTGAATGTGTTTATCTATTGTGGAATGGGCTGAACGCCTCAGTAGATTAAATAGATGCATCAATGGTTCGCGTCATTCGACCCTCTGACAGCGCACAGTTAAATATTATTGGATTGGGTCGTACGACCTCGGCATGATTTGCACATGCTTGTATTATTTGCCTTGGGATTTATAGATGTTGATATTTGCTCTCCTTGACTTGAGAATAAATGTATAAATGATGAAAAAGAATTTGGAAATTTTCTATAAAAGGAAGAATTGTTTACTTGCTTCATTCTATTGAATTACATCCATGTTTATAAAAATCCTCGATTTATTATATTATGGACGTATCACTATTGGACCACTAGTAAGTGTTGAAGTCGCCCTTTCGTCTCTACTTCTTCGAGATTAGACGGGATACTTACTGGGTACACGTTATTTTCATACTCATACTACACTTGCTGTGCATTTTTTTTGCACAGGTTCATGTGTGGCTAGTGGCTTAGTGGCATAGCGGCATGGTTGATACGGAGATTTAGGTGAGCTGCATTTATCGAGACAACTCGCAGCCAGCAGAGTCTCCTTCAGAGTATTGTACTGTATTTTCATTTCTGTCCACTTTGTATTCCGGACAGTTACTGTACTTTATTTCATTCCCTAGTAAATGCTCATGTACTTGTGATACCGGGTTCTGGGATGGTTATGGGGTATTTTGTATTGACTTCTTGACATTTATATTTAATTTGAAATGAATATCTTTTATTAGTAAAAATTGAAGGAAAATTAGTTTTATAATTATTTAAATGAGAATTTAATTAAGAATTTATTATTGGCTTGCCTGACAGCGGTGTTCGGCGCCATCACGACCCTTAATAGATTTTGGGTCGTGACAATATGGTATTAGAGCACAAGGTTCCCTTAGGTCTCACGAGTCATGAGCAAGTCTAGTAGAGTCTCGCGGATCGCTCTGGAGACGTCTGTACTTATCTTCGGGAGGCTACATGACTGTTAGGAGTACTTTCCTTCTTGATTCCTCATCGTGCAGTTTGATTCCTTTGAGGCTTATGCCTTTATTTCCTTCTTATTCAATCGTATGCGACGTAGAGCGCTTATTATAAATCAAGAATTGAGAAATTTTAAAGGTACTACAGAGGTGGTGCAAGATGCTACTCCCTACATAGTTGATTTGACTATTGTCGTCGCCTTGCGGAAGGATATTCTGTTATTTCAGCTCAATAGCTGTACTTCCGAGAGATCTGAGGCTAGGAATAAGTTGCAATGATACTTATGAACAGTTGACGCATGGTATTGATGTGATGGTACGATGCTTGCCTACGTGTAGGGGCAGTGAATGATTTGAAGGGAGGTTTACTCAGTGTATGATTTTGAGATTCAGTATTTCATTCGGGGGAAAGGAAATCGGGCTAATAATGTTCAGATTTGGATTGATGGAGTAACGAGGCTTGGTATTTGCAAGCGTGGTGGAATTTTCACCTATGATGAGGTATCGTTGTCCTTGTTGAATATACTAATCTCGCCCGGTGTTAAGACCTTCTATGATTCGCCCTTAGGGCAAGATATTGTAAGATAGTATTGGAGAAACGGCTGTCAGA
Organism: Nicotiana glauca; assembly: GCA_026770625.1. NCBI lineage: Eukaryota > Viridiplantae > Streptophyta > Magnoliopsida > Solanales > Solanaceae > Nicotiana > Nicotiana glauca. The sequence goes on along the minus strand of MU770022.1, from coordinate 48,361 downwards.
GATCATAGGGTGTGGTGATTCAGGATTGAATGTATATGTCTAATGTCGACGGCTCGAGAAAGACGATTCTTTGGAAAGGTTTAAAAGCTAGTAACGGTCTAATGGTTCAAGTGCTACCAAGATAGATTTTGATCTAAGGCATTAGCTGAGCAGCAAATGATGAGGAAGGACGTATGGAAAGTGTCACGTGGTGGTTAAACTTCTAAAAGGCCAAGTGTAAGAAGTGGAGGTCGAGTAGTTTCTTAAAAAGGTGAGTCTTCCCAGAGTGCGATAGTGGCAGAGTAGTATTGGGATTCAGTGGCAGGATAACTATTCCCTTAAGGAAAGTTTGGAGTGATTTAGGGAGTTTTATTGGATAGTGGCTGGGTCTACGAACTTAATTTGAAATATCAACTATTATTCGGCGGGAGATTCGATGTGACAAAAATGAGCTGCTTGATATGAAGGAGGATACAATATAATTTTGAATTGGAAGATATTTCCGCACATTTAGTTGATATCCACGAAGAGTGAATGAACTTGTGCAATCGGTGGATGAGCACGGGCTCATGATGGGTTATGAATGACGTAGTGATTGTGCCTCGTGCAGCGGTGTTGAAATATGTCGGCGTGTAACCTCCACATATGGGTTATCTCCTGTGATCAGATCAGCGGTCGCGTGGTTGGCGAAGCTCCTACAAAAAATCCTACTGGCTATCTGGTAAGGAGGTCAGACATGTGAATGTGGTTAATGATTCAGAGTATTCATAAATGGTTTACAGAAAGATTTCGAGAAGCTTGGCGTGTTGGTTGTGCTAGATCATGTCAAAATAAAGAAAGAATCTTGTTGGGTTCCAGAGTTGCGTAATGGTGGATTCAAGCTAAGTGAGAGAGTCCCACCGCCTACGATTGGGTTGTATGATTACCTTCTTGTGAGGTTTCAGTTTATCGGCATATTGGTAAGTTGTTTTGGCTAAGTAACGAGAACATCGGTAGTAATTGGAGCAAAGGAATTGAAGAATGTGATCGATAATTAGCATCCTCGATTTAGGTTCAAGCTTTGGGAAGACTCATGAATTATGCTTCACGTAGAAGTGGGTTGCAAGGAAGGTGATTCGATCGGGTGCTTCTTTGAGAGGGTGGTCATGGGCTAGCGGAGCCTTGCAGTTGATTATATTCGAGACCATGTCAAACTCGGTGACTCTGAATAACAGTCCTAGTGAATCCAAAGGTTAAAAATGTGGTGCCTAAGGATTCAAGCCCGCGGTATGTTTAAGAATCTAGCTTGTGAAGCACCTTATGATAAGAGACTTAGAATGTTCTATGATATTTTGACTTGCAGTGTAGCATTGGGAGGAAAGGGAGAAAAGGACTTCAGATTCGTAGAGGAATTAGCAGAATGGATATACCAGTCGAGATGCGAATATGCGCACAAAGAGGGTATGAAGCGGTTCATGGGTTTGGATACAATGTGGTCTCATGGAATTGGGGCACTCAAGACGAGTGCGAATTTAGGTTGGTGATGTAAGGAATGGAGCTATTATTATGTCTAGGGAAATTTAAGGATGAATTAGAAGAAGATAGATTGGTTAGCCATGGTTGAATTGGCATAGTGATGGCAATGCGTGTGAGGCTCGATGGTTGCCGTAAGTGATATTATTTGGAAGTATTCATGTATTATGGCTTGTTATGTGTAGTGGATCCCGGAAAGGTTATGGTGGTTTAGACCATTACTTGAGGATTTGAATGTTCTACGGTTATGAGAAGTTGCTCACGTGTTGCTATGGTCCTCTTGGAAGGAGATAAGTAAAAAGTTTCCAGGTGATGAAGAGTTTACCATATTAGTGGTTCAGGAGTTAAGATGAAGATCATGTGCTATCACATGCTCGCTTGTTAGGTGTAGTGGGCGGTATATATTTAAAGGTGAGGATCAAGGTTGCAGTTTGGTGTTGACAAGGATGCCACGAGCTCGAATGAGCATGAAAGGGATTTGAATGATTAAAGTAAACATCCATTGACTTCACCGTCACCTGAGATTGGTGTTTTACGAAAGAGGCTTTGCATCCTGGTTATGAATGCTTGATTGCTTTTCAGCGTTAGTGCGGCCGGTGGTATGGATGTGCAGTCTTGTTATCTGTCATGGAAGGTCGGGGAAGCGGGTCTCACAGGAAGATTGTATAAGTTTGGCATGTAGTCACATGATTGATTGGAGAAGGAAATCAAGCATGAAAATTGTGGTGATGTGGTTAATTTGAGAATTTATGCTTAGAGGGCACTCGATTTATTGGGTTGTGGACTGTAGAGGATTACTTTTGTTATGATGGTTGTACTTGTGTGTTATGGGAAAAAGGGGTTATTATGGACCTAGAAAAAGATTATTGGCCTAATTCGGTACGATCAGAATTAGCTTGAGGTCTGGGGATGGATTAAAATATAAATGATTCTTTGGCCGAATTTAGCTCAGTATGACTCCACTTTAAGTTTATCGGTATCTCTAGCTCCAGAATTTGAATTTTTAATACCCTATATATACAAAAATTTAAATCTTTGAATAATTAAATGTTAAATTAGTTGATTATTATTATAAATATTGCATATATCGTCTTAAAATTGTCAAGTAGTTTATTTTTAGACACCATACTTAGCTTAACCTCAATGCAAACTACTCAAATTGCATTTCAATTCAAATTCGAATATCACGTCAGTTGGTTAGTACTAGTATTTTTTTTAAACGACATATAATGTAAATAAAAAAAATATTCTAAGATATCCTTTTCTTATAATCTATGTATTTGTTGAAAAAAATATATTTGAAAACGATGAGATTAACTTTCAAAAATTTTATACTCAACAAAGATGAAACATAAGAAGAAATTTGTTGTCTTCTTTTATTTCTCGTTTTTAGATCTTTCTAACATTTTTTTTTCAATATTTATTTTCTTTTATATTTTATGTCATTATATATTTTGTTACAAAAAAATTAATTTATTTCACTATAAAAGGATGAGTTTTAGTAAAAATTGTCTACACATGAACTTTAATTATATTTTTAGTTTTTGGTTGAAATTATTTCATATTTTTCTTTTGGCTTTATCCAATCAGCCTAAATAGGTGCTCACCTGACCATTTAAATTAAAAAAATTAAATGATGTGTAATTTATATATAATCCATATATAATATGTGTATAATCCCATGTTGTCGGTATATCATCTATTTATATTAGCTATAAAAAGTAAACTATAAATATGGCCGAATATTATGTAAATATTTCATAAGATTTTAATTTTTTGAGTTTATCCATGATATAACTTCTATTATAATAATTTTAAAACCCTCTACTAATGTCAAAAATATCTTATCTTTTTATTATCTTTGAATTAAAAAAAGTAAAGAGTTTTTTTGAAATAATTTATTTACATTTTTAAAAAAATATTTCACGTCGTACCAATTTTTTTCTTTATATATACTCTTTGTTAAACTTAAAAGTCACTATAAAAACTATCAATTAGAAACCCATTTCTCTCTTGTTGAGTTTGAAATAAAAACCTTTCACATAATCTAATGATTCAAAACTAATATTCTTCAACGAAAAAAATACTCTTGCAATATTGGCTTGATTACAATTAAATGAAGAGATTTCAACTTATATCCTTCAATTCCTTGAATTTGCTAAATTGAAATTAATGATATCAATAATATAGCCAAAGTTTTATGTCCATTTATGCTAATTGACTCTTCAAACAAATATTCTTCAAGAAGAAAAAAAAAACAATTTTTTTTAATATTGACCGATTTTGTGATGTTTCTTTCTCCAGCATGTATGCTTACTTTATTATATATGTAAGTAAATTTTTATTTGGTTTTGTAAACTCCTTTTGTTATTTAGATAAACATAGACGTGTACCCTATATCATTTATTTTAAAAGAATTTTATTTTATTCAAATCTAGATACAGTGTTTCAAAGAACTATACTTATAAGATTTTAAATGTGAAAGAGTTTTATAGTTATATGGAGTAGTTTTTTTTCCCTAGAGGCGAAGTAGTAATTAAATAATTAAAAATAAAAAGTTCCTAACATGATTGCATATGATCATTAACCGAATTAAGTATGATAACATAATTAAAAAAAGATAAATTTTACTTTTAATTTAAATTTGAATTTTAAAATTATAAATTTAAAATTATCTATATATATATACCTAAAATAGTCAAATATAAAATAAAATTACCATATATTATTAATATTTATTAGCTTGCCACTTAGCTTAACCATAATATCAATTATATATTGACATTATGGTAATTATAATGTCAATATATATAGAGATATAGATACCCTGTACGTTTTAGCAGTACATTAGGATTTTGAGAATTCAAATTCTGGGAAGGAATTGGAGAAAAGGTATAGTTTTTGCTCGAATAAGTTAAAATAACTACCAGTACAAGTTAGCACTGCGATTTAGAGGGTGTTTGGATGGGCTTAAAAGCTGGTCAAACCAGCTTTTAAGCATTTTTTTATGGGATGAAGTGTTTGGATAAAAAAAAAGCTGCTTAAAAAAAGCAAGAAAGTACTTAAAAAAAGCTAAAAGCAAGAAGTTGGTCTACCCCAACTTTTTTTATTTTGGCTTAAAAGTCATTTTGGTTTGACCATCGAAATTACCCTCCTGTCCCTTATAACTTTTTATAATACCGAAATTACCCCCGCTAAAAGAAACCCTAAATCATTGTAATTTATATGAATCTTTTAAAACACTAATATTTATTATTTTACATTTCAATTGAGAAATATTATTTTGTACTAATTGCAGGTTGACTTTAACAGGCTATTGAAAAACAAATACTCTTGACAAACATATGTAACATAACTGGCGACACTCATAATCTCATGAAAGTCATTTATAATTTGAATTTGTTATGTAGACATTTATACCTAACATTCACGTCATTGAAAAAAATTAGGAAACATGTAAATTAAAATTAAATTAAAATATAAATTATTTTTTAAAACACGTCATTAACATACTATTGAAAAACAAATACTCTTGACAAACAAATAAAAAAACTATTTTAAGTAATTATTTAAATTAAAATTAAATTAAAATATAAATTATTTTTTGTTTGCATTACTTATGAATCAAGTATATTGTAGTAATCAGCTCCTTTTATAATGTTAACAGCTTTAAGGATATTTCTGTCTTTTTAACAGAAAAAAGTTCTTACAAGCACTTTTTTACCAAACACTTCAACAATTTTTTTTAAGCTTCAGCACTTTTATCCAAACAGGTAACTGCTTATTTATAAAATAAGTTTCAGCACTTAAAAGCTGCTTTTAAGCACAAGTGCTTAAAAGCTACTTTTTTCCAGCTAATCCAAACGGGCTCTTATACTTTAATAGCACTGCAAAGTCTTGCACCTAAGGCATCTCCAACCATCACATTATTATTTTTTACATTAAAATGGTGCAAATTAACTTTAACCTGTTACGCTATTTTTTACACCAAAAAAATATTCTTTTTATATTCTTCTCTCTCTTCTATACTATATTATTTTATTTAAATTTATTTTTATTTCTAAAACAAATCTTTTCTTTTTCTTTTTTCTTTTTTATATATTCATCCCATATAATTCATATTCCTTTCTTATACAACTATTTAATATAAAATTATTTTACACCATAAATTTTTAAATAATATAAATTATGAGAAAATAATATACACACACACACACATAAATATTAATGGATAATTCAAATAAAAATAAAATAATTGATAAGATATAATTAAACAAATATTTATTTTTATGTTATTTAATGAACATTGTGTTATTTATTAACAACATATTATATTTTAGATTTGCACTTTTTTATAGTTATATATTTTTATACAATTATAACTTACAATAAAATTAACTTCCAATTTTATATAAAAATAATATATACGAAAATAAATTTATAAAAATTATACACCAAAAATAAAATATTAAATTAATATTACAAAGATATTACATAAAATGTATAAGTAATTACAAAATTTATAATATGTTAAATTAAAAGAGTTATATAATAAAAGATAATTATAAAGTATTGATGAATGGTAATGGTGTTGACGAATAGTGTTACACAAATTCACACACTAAAATGGTGTTGGGTTGGAGCACCAAAACACCTAATCTTATACCAAAATAGCGTTTGGCTTAAAAAATTGGAGATGGTCTAATAAGTGAGTTCAATTTTCACCATCTCTCTTCCGATTAATCAAATTACTGTTACTGACTTTAAAATTTTTGAATTGCCTTTTGCTCATAACCATGTAAGTAGCAAGTTAAAAAAAACTTGTTTGACTCAAACGATATTGTAACCTTTTTGAATAAATCAATCAAAAAAAATGATGGGGGTAAATCTTAGCTAAGAATAATAATCTCTAGAACAAAAGATATATATGGTGAATGCAACGGGTAATATTCCTTAATCTTGCCACTAAACGATAAAGATGCTAAATGTTTTGTAGAAGAGTATTACAGTAAGTGTTTTTAGCCTTCAAAGTCCAAAAGCCCCCCTTACAAGGTTATTTTCCCGCTATATATATATAAGGGACAAACCCCTTCTGAACCCTAAAAGACATATTATGGGGAATATTCGAAGGAATATTCCTAATATCCCCTATTGGGCCTACACTACCATAAGGGGCCTACAATCTTTGTTTGCTTATCTACTATCCGTCACAAGACACCAAGCTACGAGGATCTCGTCGTTGGTCTTATTTGTCAACGGTCATGGTCGTCAAAATTTGGACCCATACAGTTAGTCCATCCGCTTGTCGAGGATGCAGCTAGGCACATCCTTGATAAGCGGACACCACTCACTTTTATGCAAAAATTTGGCCTTTCGAAGCGTTACGGCTTGGCCAATAATAGGAGGTCAACGTGCTCAACGAGACACCGGGCAATGTATTTTATCGGGAAATAACGTCTTCTCCACGTGCGTCATCATTATGCGTATTTTCGAGACAGGGGTTGAGGGCTTGTCGCTTCGATTTTGATGCCACTCTACAGCCTTCCGCTTCGATTCTTGCGTCACCAAATCCTATAAATAGGTGGAGGGTTTATTTTTTCAAAAACTCTTGGCCATTTCACTTCTGGTTATCCTTTATCATCCTTCCCGCGTGTGTTCTTACAACTTTCTGCTTCTTCTTCCCCCAACTTAGTTCATAACTTTCTTTGCTACTTTAACACCTTTTCCATCGAAGAAAAGGCTAGAACATATCGGTCTCATGAGGGGGTTTCTAAGGTTGCCCCATTTTTCGTGGCGCTCCCCTTTGGCGGTGAGGACATGATGGTGGAAGAGGGGGGCAGCCTTCCCACCATGGGGGAACTGCTGCCGAGACACTCCACGTCTCCAAGCGACTTCATCCAAGATCCTCCTCCTACTCCTATCCCCGTGTTCTCTAAAATGAAACAAGCTCATATTGACGCTCTCCGTACAAAGTATAATATCCTCGCTCATGTTGATATGGTTCCAGCGAGAAGGGACTTCGTGGATGTCCATAGACCTGGGTACTACGCTTTTTATGAGTACCCCTTCGTGATCGATTATTCTTTCCCTCTCCCTCCGTTAGCGGAAGAGTTTTGCAGATTCTATCAAATTTGCTCGGCGTAACTTTCACCATACACGCTTAAGGTACTTCTGCTATTGACAAAGTATGCGGATCTGTGGGGTGTGAGGTTACTGTCCATCACCTCTTGCACTTGTTCTCGCCCAACTTTCATATGGGCACTATGGTGCATTCGAGGCATCATGGAACGAAAGGGCTGGTAGTTAGGACTGACGACCGAGCAAGTCACAAGTTTTGGCATAAGTACTTGTTTGTCAGGACCGAACATGTTGTCTCCGATCCCGCTAGGTTCTCGCAGCGGTGGAACGAGAACCATAAGTGTCGCCACTTGTTTTATTCTTTCTTTTCATCTTCATTCTTCATAGGGTTTGTTTGCTTCTCGTTTACAGCTATGGGCCGCCTATCTCACCCTATTACGGGTATAAAGGATTGGGTAGCCCATCTATTGCCCCATGCAGCGGAGACCCGAGATTGGCCCGCCTTCGTGAAATATTATGGCCCAAAAGTTTCATCTGGTAAGTGTCTTCCCTTATATTTCTTTATTGGTTATACATCGTTATCTATTGATACGACTCTTCATGATGATAGGTCGAGGAGCTTCTAGGCGGAGGGCCCCAGTCCCTGCATACCGATAGACTATGGCTGCCGCGGGAATGCAGTTTACTTTGGCTGAATCCGTTTGAGGGGGTTGTACTCAGCTAATTCGAGTTGAAGGTCCTTCTTAGGATTTGGTCATGAGGGAAGAAGCCTCTTCTATACCGACCCCTCATCTTTTGGACGAATCCTCTAATGGGGATGAGTCGTTATTGAGAATTAGAAGGAGAGTGGAGCTGGGAAAAAATGTAGTCATGGACACTGGTAGAAGTAGGGTGGGTGCATCGCAGACGTCACATGTGCCCACATTATGGCCGACGCCATTTTGGCGGGGAGGTCCCCTCAAACAGAAAGAGTTTACCCTGGAGGTGGTTTTATGTGCTCTATTGAGGGTGATGCACCGTCCAATGTTGGAGGAGGCTCGCGTGTCGAGGATGAAGGCTCGGGTTCGGATGTCGATCCGGAGGACTTTCATGAGTTTGTAGAATGCCATACTCATGTAGAGGCCAGGATGGACGGTTCTGATCGGCATATAGTTATCCCCGGGGATTATAACTTGTTGTCGAACTACGAGCAGGTGGCTTCAGCCTTAGCCCCTTTATGTGCTACCCCCGAAAACAAGATGCTTAAGATGATGAGCGATGTGGAGTTGTCTCGGAGCATTGCCAACATGGCTTTGCGGGTAGAATTTTTTTTCTCTTTTGTCGTTGGGTTTTTGTTGTCATTTTCCACCTATATTCATTTTTAACTGTTTCTCATTGTAGCAGACCCTTATCATAGAGACTGAGCATGAGTGTCGGGAAAGAAAACGAACGGCCATCTACGGGAAAATGTCTTCCAAATATCAAAAATACCACACCAAGCACCGTGTGATGGCCGATATCTACACTTAGGACCTGGACTTTCATTTGATTCATGAATGGATTAAACAGAGGGAGGATCAACTGTCACGCAAGGTCGAGGAGTTGAGAGAGAGGGACGAAGATCTCATGAAATCTGTCGCCCGCAATAGCGAACTCGAGGTGTCTCTTAAGACGAAGGAGGGCAAGCTTGAGTTAAGTAGAGGTGTGATGACTGAGAATGCCGACCTGTAAGTCAAGGTGTTGATTTGACTGCCGAGTTGGGTATGAAGTCGGCTGAGATTGATGAGCTTAAGGGTGATTTGAATGTGAGTGCTGATAGATTGGCGATCATTATTTCAGAAGCGGTGGTTTTGAAGGATGCCCTCCGTACCCGTAGGTCGGAGCGGTCTAAGGAGGAAGAGGCATCTCCACTCAAGGTGGCGAGGCTTGAGGGGCGTGTTAAGGAGTTAGAGGCAGAGCTATCACTGTTGACTAGGCAAATAGCCTCACTAAGAACGGAGGATGTGAGTCGACGCTCACAACCTTATACTTCCCGTGCCTCAGCCAATCCGATCGTGCCTCATCATTTATATGAGTTGTGGGTTTACGCTGAGGCCTCGCTCGATGTGTATAAGGTTCTTTGTACTAAAGGGAGGGCGTCTGAATCAGAACTCCAGGGCGTATGTGCCAAATCTCGTGCGGCTCGCGAGGCATATGGGTATGACCCTCTTACGCCTATGGGGATAAAATCACCTCTGATTATTCAAACCATCTTGCCTCTGACTCTTGGTATGAAGATGCGTATCCAAATGAGGATGATGTGTAATTTCTGGTTGGTATTTACTTTTGTTTCGGGATTTTTGTAAAGGCGTGCTTGAACCTGTTGTAAAGATAGGTGCTAGTAATATTTTGCTGTAATGAAGAAATTATTTTGTCAATTTGGTGATGATATTTATAATATTTACGGTATCCCAAGTACTTGTCGAACTATTAGGCTAATTTTGCTTTGGATGAGGTTGAACTCATACTTTTGTTGATAGCCTTAGCCTTTGGGATGTTACTTTCGAGCTGGCGTCGAAGTAGGATCCCGTCATAGTTCGAGTGAAGTCGAACTTTGTTTTTCGTCGATGGCCTTAGCCATTGGGATGTTACTTTTGAGCTGGTGTCAAAGTAGGATCCCTTCGTAATTCGAGTGAAGTTGAACTTTGTTTTTCATATATGGCCTTGGCCATTGGGATGTTATGAAGCTGGCATCGAAGTAAGATCTCGTCGTAGTTCGAGCGAAGTCGAACTATGTTTTTCGTCGATGACCTTAGCCATTGGGATGTTACTTTAGAGCTGGTGTCGAATTAGGATCCCGTCATAGTTTGAGTGAGGTCGAACTTTGTTTTTCATTAGTGGCCTTAGCCATTAGGATGTTACTTTCGAGCTGGCGTCGAAGTAGGATCCCGCCGTAGTTCAAGTAAGGTCGAACTTTGTTTTTCGTCGATGGCCTTAGCCATTGGGATGTTACTTTTGATCTCGCATCGAAGAAGGATCTTGTCGTAGTTCGAGTGAAGTCAAACTTTTTTTTAGTCTATGGCCTTAGCCATTGGGATGTTACTTTCGAGCTGGCGTCGAAGTGGGATCCTGTCGTAGTTCGAGTGAAGACGAACTTTTTTTTCATCGATGGCCTTAGCCATTGGGATGTTACTTTCGAGCTGGCGTCGAAGTATGATCTCGTCGTAGTTCGAGTGAAGTCGAACATTGTTTTTCATCGATGGCCTTAGCCATTAGGATGTTACTTTCGAGTTGGCATCCAAGTAGGATCCCGTCATAGTTCGAGTGAAGTCGGACTTTATTTTTCGTCGATAGCCTTAGCCATTGGGATGTTACTTTCGAGATGACGTTGAAGTAGGATCCCGATATAGTTTGAGTGAAGTCGAACTTTGTTTTTCGTCGATGGTCTTAGTCATTGGGATGTTACTTCATTCACTAGAGATTTGATTATATTCTTGCAGGAAATACATGACTTTGTAAATACAGTGGCTATCTACACCTAGTCCCTTCATTACACGGCCTGGAGATCAAGTTGATGGAGGGGGCTTGAAAAATACTTTGGACCTCGAGGTGTCTCCCTTGCCGCCTCATTAAAAACCTCACCAAGAAAACCCGATCGGGACAAAACTCGGATGAGGAAAAAAGAGTACGACTTAGGTGGCACCTCTTTTCAGAAGTGGAAGTATTTGAGATGGGCGACATTCCAATTGTTCCGGAGTAGTTTTCCTTCCATTGTCTCTAACTGGAATGCTCCTTTGTTTGTTGTCGCCGTGATTTTGTATGGCCCTTACCAGTTTGTTCCTAGTTTTCCCTCATTAGGGTCCTTCGCTGCTTGAGTTTTATCTTTGAGAACATAGTCTCCGACCTTGAGTGGTCGTACTTTGGCCTTCTTGTTATAGTACCATTCTGCTTGTTGATTTTGGGCTACCATTCATACGTGAGCCATATCTCTTCGTTCTTCGACTTCATCTAGGTCTTGTAGCCTACTTTCATCGTTACTTGGCCCGCTTTCGTTGGAGTATGTCAGTTTAGGTTCCCCGACTTCAATGGGTATAACCGCGTCAGTCCCATAGACTAGTGAATATGGTGTCTTGCCTGTGCTAGTTTATGGTATGGTGCGGTATGCCCATAGTACTTCTGGCAGCAGTTCAAGCCATATCCCCTTGGCGTCCTCGAGCTTCTTTTTCAATATATTCAATATCATTTTATTGGAGGACTCGGCATGGCCGTTGCCGGCGGGATGATATGGTATGGAGAGTATTCGCTTGATGTGCTATTTTTCAAAAAACTCGGTTATTTTCTTCCCAACGAACTGGGGTCCGTTGTCACAACTAATTTTTTGGAATGCCAAAGCGGCATATTATATTTTTCCATATGAATGTGATAACTTCTTGTTCACGTATTTGAGGGTATGCACCTGCTTCCACCCATTTAGAAACATAGTCAGTTAAAACCAAAAGGAAGCGTACTTTACCTCATCCTACTGAAAGGGGTCAGACAATATCCATCCCCCACTTTATTAATGGCCATGGCGAAATGACGGAATGCAGGAGTTCTCCTGCTTGGTGTATCATAGGGGTGTATTTTTGGCACTGTTCACATTTCCTGACGTAATCTGCGGCCTCTTTTTTCATGGTAGGCCAGTAGTATCCTGCGTGGATGAGGCATCTAACGAGGGCGCAGTTTCCTGTATAGGAACCATAGTGCCCCTCGTGTACTTCTTCTAGTACTCGCTTCATCTGATTTAGCTCAAGACATTTGGCCGGGGGGCACCAAACTTCCTTTTGTAAAGATCATAGTTTACGACGTTGTATCTGGCCGCTTATATTCAAAGTTTCTTGGCTTCTTTCGGGAGTGTCCATTCCTGCAAATATGATATGATACGGTTGCGCCAGTCCCAAGTTAGGTTTATAGAATGTACCTCGACTTGGTCTATTGAGGAATGGAGAAGGGTGACTACGTTCTCCTTGTTGATATTTCTGGTGGCCGCTGCTAGCTTGGCGAGACCAACCTCTTTGATATTCTGCGCCCTAGGTATCTGGTCGAGGCGGCATTCCTCAAATTCTAGTAGCATTTTGTGAATTTCTGACTTGTATCTTTGTAGTCTCTATTCTTTGATTTGGAAAGTCGTAGTGACTTGGTTCACTACGAGTTAAGAGTCGCAATGAAGGACGACCCGTCGAGCGCCATATTTGAGGGATAATTTTAATCTTTCAATCACAGCTTCATACTTGGCCTCGTTGTTAGTCATTTTGGGGTACCGTATGGACTAGAAAATTACTTCACCCATAGGGACTTCGAGGACGAGTCTCAGTCCCAATCCCGATGAATTAGATGTGGCGTCGGTGTAGAGGACCCAGAGGTCGGAATGTGCGGAGCGCGGAGCACTTCCTGCTCTACTTCAGGCAATATTTCTGCACTAAAATCGACGATGAAATCGATGAGCACTTGTGACTTTATAGCATTTCGCGGTTGATACATTATGTCGTGCTCGCTCAATTCTATGGCCCATTTGGCCAACCTACCCGGCAGTTCGGGTTTATGTAGGACGCCCCTAAGGGGGAAGGTTGTCGCCACTTTTATGGGGTGACACTGAAAATATGGTCTGAGCTTTCGTGAAGCTACGACTAATGCCAAGGCTAATTTCTCAAGGTGGGGGTGCTTCGTTTCGGCATCAACTAAGGTTTTGCTGATATAATAAATTGGAGATTGTGTACCTTTGTTTTCTCATACCAGGACTGCACTTACCGCGACTTCGGAGACTGCTAGGTACACCAGGAGGCACTCGCCCGGGTCTGCCTTGACGAGCAATGGCGGTGAGGATAGGTACACTTTCAGTTTTCTTAAGGCATCGACATATTCTGAATTCCATTGTAGCCTGTGATCCTTCCTTAGTACATTAAAGAACTTATGACATTTGTTTGATGACTGCGAGATGAAACTCGACAGGGGGCTATTCGCCCTATCAATTTTTGTACCTACTTTTTGCTGGTTAACATCTCTGGTATTCCTTTGATGGCCTTGATCTAATCCGGGTTGACCTCGATACCCCTTTGCGACACCAAGAAGCCAAGGAATTTTCCCGAGGTTACACCAAAGGCGCCTTTTTCGGGATTCAGTTTCATCCCGTATCGTCTCAATATTTCGAAGGCTTCCTTTAGATGGCCAATGTGATCCTCCTCCTTTTTTCGACTTCACCAGCATATCGTCAATGTAGACCTCCATAGTCTTTCCGAGTTGTTCTTTGAACATTTTGGTCACTAACCTTTGATACGTTGCCCCCGCGTTCTTGAGTCCGAACGACATGACTCTGTAGCAGTATGTTCCTTGGTAAGTGATGAAGGTGATCGTTTCTTGGTCTTCTTCTGCCATTAGAATTTGGTTGTAACCAGAATAGGCATCCAAGAAGCTCAATAGTTCGTGCCCTGCCGTTGCGTCGATGAGTTGGTCGATATGTGGCAACGAAAAGGAATCCTTTGGGCACGCTTTGTTCAGGTCGGTGAAGTCGACGTACATCCGCCACTTTACGTTCTTTTTTTTTTACCATGACCATATTGGCGACCCACTGAGGATACTTTGATTATCGGACGGAACCATTAGCGAGCAACTTATCGACTTCTTCGCTGATTGCATCGTTAAACTTCCTCCTCATTTCCGTACTGGCAGGTAAAGAGGATCGACATTCAGCCTGTGTGTGGTGATATCCTTTGGGATTCCGGGCATATCTGAGTGGGAAAAGGCAAATAAATTGGCACTGTTAGTTAAGAACTCATGAAACTTACTTGGTATGAGAGGTTGTGTCCGATATAAGCTTTTTAAATATTGTCGGTACTGACTAACAGAATAGGGCCGAGTTCTTCTAAGGTGGCCTTTCAAGCTTCTATAACATCTGGGTTTTTGATGGCCTCTATCTCTATATCGGGTTTAGTTCCCGACATGGCTGATTGCTATGATTTCACACTTGCTCCCTTTAATTGTTGGGTGTGTCTGCAGTCTTGGGTGATTCGATAGTATTCTTGGGTGCTGCATTGCTCGCCCTGGATTCTGAATATCCACCACGGGGTAGGAAATTTGATTACTTGGTAGAAACTTGACGGGACAACTCGCATGACCTGTATCCATGGACGCCTTATGATAGAGTTGTAGGCTATTTTCTGGTTCATGATGTGGAATGTTGTTTCCAGGGTGACTCCTCCTTCCAAAACGTGTAGTATTATCTCTTCAGAGGTTCGTTCCACTGCATTATTAAAACCCGTTAGTTTTACGCAACCGGTACTATCTTATCCTCGAGCCTCATTTGTATGAGGACCCGTGGGTTAATAATACACACGCCTCTTCTGTCATCCACCATTATTCTTTTTACATCGGTATCTGCAATACGTTAAGTTATAACCAAAGCATCATAGTGAGGAAAGACAAACTATTGGTATCCGGCTTATCGAAGATGATACTATCTTCGAGGTTGTCATATTGTTCATGTGCGATTGTCCGCTTGAATTTGCGTGTGATGGTGAATTTCACATAATTGATTATCGAATCATCGTCGCTGCCAATGATCATTTGTATGGTACGGGCTGGCGAAGGTGGTTTTGGGGGTCCTTGAGGTTGATCGCGTCCACGAGCGAAGTTGACCCGTCCTCAATCGCTTAGAAATTCTTTCAAATGTCTCTAGTTTAACATTCTTACCACTTCTTGTCGCAAACCTATGCAGCCTTCAGTTTTGTGTCCCCTTTCCTGGTGGAATTCACATAGAACGTTCGATCTCCAGGTGCTCGGATCTGACTTCATCTTTTTCGGCCACTGCACCTTTGTACCGAGATTTTCCAGTGCGTACACTATTTCTGAAGGGGAAACGCAAAAGTTATGAGCAAATAACAGTGAAGGCATACCTCTTTCGTTTTGGTGTGGTGTGGTGTGCCGGGGCGTGGCGTCTGCATGTCGTGGAGAAGGCGGGATGGATGCCCAAATATAGGGCTGGTGCCTTTCTCGATTGAAATGAGGTGGTTGATCCCTTCGACCATCATTGCGGCATTCTCTCTTTGTTTCGGTCTGAACCGATGTTAGTCATTGGAGTGGGCCATTGAGGTCGTCCTCATCTGCCCTTACTTCGGCACAATAGGCATTATGGATTTCTTCCCATGTGGCGGGAGGATATTTCACTAGTCTGCTTAGCAGTTTTTTGGTTGCTTTCAACTCGCTTCTGTTTAACCCATTTTGGAAGGCTGCTACCGCCATTCCTTCTGATACGTTTGGTACTTTCATTCTTACTCTATTGAATCGGGCTAGGAAGTCCCGAAGCCCTTCGCCTGTTGTCAGCCTAACGGCGAAAATGTCATTTACCCCGGCTTATATCTTTTTCGCTCCCGCATGGGCGGTGACATATTTATTTGCCATTTCTTCAAACATTGATATTGACTATGCTGGTAGTTGGGAATACCACGTCAACGCTCCTTCTGTCAGAGCCGAATTTTTTCAACAGCACCGATAAAACCTGTTCTTTCAACATATCGTTGCCTTTTACTGCAGTGACGTAATGGATTAGGTGATCTTCCGGGTCTGTGGTGCCATCGTATATTTTCAAGTATGGCAGCATTTTGAAGGTTTTTGGAATAGAGTGGGGGGTTGCACCTTTACTGTACGGTTGCTCGACAAATCGGCCTACGTCACATTTTGGTAGCAACTTCGGAGCGCTCGGTATTTTATCGACCCATTCCTGATGCTCCTTCGTCTGATCACGGAGCGTTTTGTTGTCATTTTCCATATCTTCCATTTTATTTAAGATGGACGCAAGTGCATTGTTATCTGCATCAATGACAATATGAGTGTTACCTGCACGTGGAGTTTCTGGCCCATCAGCGTCAGTTGCGGTTTCTGCGTGTGTTATGCCTCCGACATTCCTTTGAGTGGGTTTGTCGAGTATGTTGCTCAAGGTGTTTGTCAACCACTCTTCCAATAGCCTTTTCACAGCTGGTGGTGCTTCTCCTGCTGCGGATGTTGAGGTTTCCCTCTCGCGCGAGACAGTCACGCTTTCGTGCGGGGTGGACATGATATCTCCCTCAGGTGTAGCACTTGGCGTTGTATTTTCATTGTTTTCTCTCTACCGGCTTCGTTGATGGAGCCTAGAAGGTTGTTCATGACACCTACTATTGCTTTTAATCTTGCTTCTCCCTTTCCTGCCATTGCTGACCTTCGTGAGGCTAAGAAGAGGCGATTATCTCTTTCAAGGATCTAGACGAAACTAAAATCTCAGCTATAGAAATCCTCACAGACGGTGCCAAATTGTTTGACTCAAAAGATATTGTAACTTTTTTGAATAAATCAATCAAAGAAAATGACGAGGGTAAATCTTAGCTAAGAATAATAATCTCTAGAACAAAAGATAGATATGGTGAGCGCAACGGGTAATATTCCTTAATCTTACCACTGAACGATAAAGATGCTAAATGTTTTTGAAGAAGAGTATTACAGTCAGTGTTTTTAGCCTTCAAAGTCCAAAAGCCCCCCTTACAAGGTTATTTTCCCGCTATATATATAAAGGACAAACCCCTTTTGAACCCTAAAAGACATATTATGGGGAATATTCGAAGGAATATTCCTAATACCCCTTATTGAACCTACACTACCGTAAGGGTCGTACAATCTCTGTTTGCTTGTCTGCTATCGTTCACAAGACACCGAGCTACGAGGATTTCGTTGTTGGTCTTATTCGTCAATGGTCGCGGTCGTCCAAATTTAGACCCATACAAAACTTATGAACGGGATAAGTTTAATTAACTCTTCCAACTGACTTTGCACCAACAATCAATTTTAATTTGAGAATCGAGAATTGCGTGCAAGTAAAATGACTTGTAATTTAATTTAATCGACTAATGAATTATTTGTTCATAAGAAATGCTTTATGTTGAAATAAATGTATATACAAAATCTCCCAAGATACACCGGCGTGCATTTATTATCTTTGACTTTTAAGTCCAAAATCAACTTTAGTTAAGCACCTAAATATCTGTATAATACTGTTGTCATAGTCTCTATTCCTTTTGTGCTATTTGTACATCATATTCCCCACTAATACTACACTTTTAATTTCTTACATATTATATTTGTCGTCATGAATCATTGCTCATTAGTCATACCATGACATTTTGCAACTTGTATTTCAGTTGTATTGTTCCCACTTTCTAACAAACTAATGGAATAGAATTTTTGAGTTTGATAATATTTCATTCCCACTTTATGAATCTTGCTATGAAAGGGACCGGGTAAAACAACAATTTATCCATACTAAATTAAAAGCACAAAGACCCTTAATAAAATATTATTTATTTTTTTACTCTTTAATAATTCATTTTACATAAGATAAAATTGTAATTTAAATTACTCTCCTAATATTTAGAACTTCAAAATCAAGTCAAATTTTTTTTATTTGAATAGGTAAGAAGTCCTAAACCTTTCTTAAATTGTATGACCCTTTCATTTAACAAAAAATAATGTTACTATTATCAACTTGTGGTACATGTTAGGAATATAGTGATAAAATTTCTTTTCAAATTTTCTCCATATGTGCACGTTAGGTTTGTATATTTTTTTTTTATTTTTTCCTTAAAGATAATTAATCATTTAAATTAGATTTGAATAAATTTATTACTGGAAAATGTTTATAAAATTATGAGAAAAAAAATATATCAGAAACATTCCATGTAGATATAATTATAACTGCATTTAATTCATATGCTAGATATATAATTGACTTCCTGAATTTTCAATGAGCTAATATCTTAATTCTTACAATTTAGTATCTTAGTAAAAATAAAAAGTAAAAAAAAGTACCAAATTATAACTAAAGTCGATAATATTGACCAACACTTCTTTGATTTTCCTTATTCTTTAATATAGATTTATAACCGGCCATAAAATTAGAAGCACTTAATTCTGTATGATTTTTAGCAAGAAAAATAGAGGCTTTTTTTTTGGGAGAAAAAATATGTTTTGATCACATCGGTATATATAGTTATATACTTATATGTCCATGACCCTTTATTCAACCAGTACGTTTACTAAATTTATGCACCAAAGTCTAAATAGACATTCTAATTAACATTATGATTGTGTATACATTATTATAATATATTACTCAATATCAAATTCTAAAAATACTTTAAAAATGGTAATTAACTACTACATGTCAAGTATACATATTGATGGGATACACATCCTAAAACTATTTAACTTAAAAGAATTTTTCTAAGCGGGCTAGGTACCTATTTCATTTGTTATTTTTTTTAAATCAAGTTTTGCTTTGAAAAACCTAAGAGGCTAAATTCCCAATTAAAAGGTACAATTAGCAAAGGCAAGGCACTCTGGATATGCTCCTCTTGCCTACTCTTGGTCAATTTCCCTAATCGTCTAGTTAAGTATGATCGTAAAGCAAGCAAACAAGCCGAACTATCATCACCACACAAAAAAAGTAATAAAAAATAAAAAATAATAATAATAATAATACCATAGTAATTATTTTTTATTAAATGAAAAGAGAATCTAGCTTAGGAGGGGGAGGTTGAAGTACATGCACAAATAGGCCTCAAAGTGGATTTTATCCCTACTTGCCCCACCAGCATAATTTTAAATTTAACAACTTTTTACCCTCATTTGCCCCATAGATAATATTTTTAACTTTTGATCTTAATGTTCTATCATGAGACAAGTGGAGGTCAAAAGTTAAAGACCACCCAAAAAGTATCGTATTTCTACATTTTTTTGTGACGTAACATCATTTCACCTGACATACGGGGCCATAAGGTTTAGCAGATCCAAAATTAATAATTGATTGGTTTCCTTTTCATACTCGGCCCATCCCCTCGATCCAATGCATTCATCTAGGGTTTTTGGCATGGTGTAACAAACAACATATCCATATAATTGACAAAACATAGTCCTATATTGACATTAAATAGCCAATAAATATATATCACAATAATAATATGTATATCACAAATTTTCTTCTTCTTTGTCTATATCAATATGTTTATTATAATTTTATTTTCATTCTTTGTATATAAATAATATTATTCTTTGTATATTAATAATATAAAGTTATATATATAGTTATTTCTGCCTTTATATCAATATATATCACAACAAAAATATTATGTTATTTGTATATCACACTGTATAGCACATCAGGCATGTGTATACCAAAATAGATACCATAAGTTTATTTTTCTTCTTTGTGTATATCAAAAATTAAACTTCTTTGTATAACAAAATATGATTTACTCCCACAATTATATATAATATTTTTATATTTCAGAACTTGCTTAAACATGCTATATCAAAAATTTATTTTTCTTTTTTGATCAATAATCAATAATTATATTATTTGTATATTACAGTGTATAACATAATAATAATGTGTGTATCAAAAAAAATTAATAAAATTTTATTTTCTTTCTTTGTATAACACATTTCAGATTGAAAAGTCAAGTTGAAGACGACTCCACATGTGTATCCCCTATTGTAACTGTTGATATCCAATTTTTTCCTATAATACTTTTAAAGTGCATATATACCTTTAAAACTATGCATTAGCATCAATTGACATTTTTCCATAATTTTTATATTTATAAATTAATTTATCCTAATATTTTGTTTATATAAATAATTATAAAGTTGCATCACAAATGACTTTATAGCATTTCATAATTTAATATTACTATTTATAGCCATATTAAATTCAAATTATTTCACAGATGGCCAGATTTATATCTTTTGGTTTCAATTGCAATAATTTTGCAATTATAGCTCATGTGTACATTATTACATTATTTTTACAGAAAATAGCTCATTGAATTTTTCAAATATGTAGTAATTGTTTTAAAACATTTCTATGCATGAAAATTATTTTTATAATCTGTTAATTAGTTTATAAAATATTTTTTATAAATTGTCTGAATATTTAACAAATAGCCTATTTGATTCCCAACATTTTCGGACCTAACCCCTCAAACCAGCCTAAAACCTTTTCAAACTAGCCCACATCCCCCTTAAGCCCAATACATATCTACCCGACTCAATTGTCCGTCCAATCCTGACCGTTGATCATTTTGATCAACAGTCCACAATCCCCTTACCATAATTAAACCTAGACCTAACCCCCCAAACCCTCTCATTTCTCTCCATCACCCACCGTCATCATCTCCCTCTTCTCTCAAAATACTCTCGACCTAACCATAGTTCTAACACGTTGTGACCGGCGTAAAACTTCTCTTTATGAGCTTCCATGGCTTCTTCGGCCAGTCTTGGCCTTGTATATGTATCACGGCCCGGATTTCCCACCCACGGGGGTCGTGATGGCGCCTACTCGTAGAAGCTAGGCAAGCCACACATTTAGAATCCATAATAGTTTTGCTTTAAATCCATGTTTACCAATTAAACTAACAGGAGATAAATAATTAAACAACAACGGAATTCATAATTTAGCGGAAGACTTAACGGAGTAAACCAAAATAACAAGGAAAATCCACATATATCTCTACCTAGGACTGGTGTCATAACATTCACGGACTATCTAAGAGTGCTACATACAAATGTCTGAAACAATGAATAAAGTCTGTCTCGGATACAAAAGGAAACAGATCATAAATAAAGATAGAGGAGATGCCGGGCCTACGGATGCCTACAGGACTACCTAAAAAATCTCATGGACGGAAGACTAGCTCCCGAGCTACTGCTCTTGTCCGGTACCTGGATCTGTGCAAAAGAGCATAGAGTATAGTATCAGCACAACCGACCCCATGTGCTGGTAAGTGCCTAGCCTAACCCCGTCGAAGTAGTCACGAGGCTGGATAGGACTACCACATGTGTAGTTATATATATACATCTATAGCGGAAAAATAACAAGAATAAACATTTTAAATGGGAGGGAATCATGCTTCGGGGATAGCAGATAATACAGAATTTCAAGAGAATAATAAGGAACATCAATAAGTTAACTCTAACATGGATAAGGGAAATAAAAACAGATTTCACTGTCAGTACACATCTCATTGCAGGTGTGCAACCCGATCCCATTTCTCAATGTTTCCGTGGTAGGCATACCACCCGCTCCCATTTCATCAAATCTCATGGTAGGCGTACCACCCACTCCCATTTCATCATAAGTCGTGGTAGGCGTACCACCCGCTCCCATTTCATCAATATCTTGTGGTAAGCATACCACTCGCTCCCATTTCAATCAATAACTTGTGGTAGGCGTACAACCCGCTCCCATTTCATTAATATATTGTGGTAGGCATACCACCCGCTCCCATTTCAATAAATAACTTGTGGTAGGCGTACCACCCGCTCCCATTTCAATCAATAACTTGTGGTAGGCGTACCACCCGCTCACATTTCAATTCAATACTAAGTCACAATAAAATTTCGGCAAGGAAAATAAAAGCAACATAGTAAACATTTCCCGGCAAGAGAACAACAATATCAAAATAACCATCCCGGCAAGGGAGAATCAGCTATAACCAAATCCTAACTCAAATCTTACTCAGCTCGATTAATACCAGTACTCAAGCATAAATAAGGTCCACGAGAATAAACTAAATCTCCACTCAATATCAATAGTCATCAATTTAAAGCATCCGAAGGGTCATTTAAGAACACATCAACTATCAATTTAAGACTTTATGCTCGACACCAACGTATAGATACTCGTTACTATGCCTATACGTCGTACTCAACAAGAAGCAATTAGCAAATAAAACTCAACTCCTAATCCCTCAAGCTAGGGTTAGACCAAACACTTACCTCAATGCCTTGAACATAACTCAAGCCTCAATTATAGCTTTAACCCGTGATTCCACCTCCAATTCGCTCATATCTAATCACAAATTGCTTAATTACATTAATAAACACTAAATGAATCAACCCCAATGCATGAAAATGAGTTTTCCAAAGTTTTACCCAAAAAGCCAAAAATCGCCCCAGGGCTCACGCGATCAAAACCCGAGGTTCGAACCAAAATTTGATTAGCCATTCCCCCACGAACTCAAATATATAATTTATTTTGAAATCGGACCTCAAATTGAGGTCCAAATCCCCAATTTTTGAAAAACCTAAGTTCTACCCAAGACACCCAATTTCCCCCATGAAAATCTTTGATTTTAGGTTAAAATCATGTTAAAAGATGTAAATGATTGAAATAAATGAGTAAAAACTAACTTACAATTGATTTGGAAGAAGATTTGTTCTTGGAAAATTGCCCAAAGGACTTGTGTTTTGAAAATGGTGTGAAAAATGACTTAAAATCGGTGAAGTATAGAAAATTGTAGGTCTCTGGTATGGGAAATGCGAACAGGGGTTCGCAATTGCGAACCCCGACCTGCTGATGTGGGAATTGCGAAGATTTAGTTCGCATTTGCGAACACTGACGGAGTCCTTGACTTTTGCATTTGCGAAAGTTCCATCGCATTTGCGATACCTCAGCTTCCCAGTCATCATCGCATTTTCGAGAATCTGGTCGCAATTGCAAAGTCGCTTTTGCGATGGTGAGGTCACATTTGCGACTGAGGATGCCATCCACACTTCCGCATTTGTGAGTTATTTGTCGCATTTTCGAGCTCGCAATTGTGAGCCCAGTATATACCAGCAAATTTCAAGTTCAAAAATGCACCCCGTGGCCTATCCAAAACTCACCCGAGCCTTCGGAGATCCAAACCAAATATACACACAACCTCAAAATATCCTACAAACGTATTCGTGCGACCAAATCGCCAAAATAACATCATAGAATTAAACCTCAAAATTCAAGAATTCTTTCAAACTTCATAAAATATCAAATTTTCCAATTTAGGTCCGAATCACGTCAAACGACGTCCGTTTTTCAACCAAATTTCACAGGAATGACTTAAAGCATATATAAGACCTGTAACGGGCGCCGGAACCCAAATATAGGCCCGATACCAACACGTTCCAATCAAATATCATTTTAATTTTCCTTAACAATTTTAGAAAAATAATTTCTTTTAAAAATTCATTTCTCGGGCTCGGGAACTCGGAATTCAATTTCGGGCATACGCCCGAGTCCCATATTTTCCTACGGACCCTCCAGGACCGTCAAATCACGGGTCCGGGTTCGTTTACCCAAAATGTTGACCAAAGTCAAATTTATTCATTTTAACATCAAAATTTAGTATTTTTCATAGAATTTCACATTTAAGCTTTTTGGCTACGTACCCAAACTGTGCACGCAAATCTAAGTAACTCTAAATGAGGGTTTAAGGCCTCGGAAGCATATAATTAATTACAACAGGTGATGACCCCTTTGGGTCGTCACATTCTTCACCTCTAAAATAATCGTTCGTCTTCGAACGGAAATAAGAAGGAAGTACCAGAGTCGGGGAAAAGCTGAGGATAACGGCTCCGCATATCGGACTCAGACTCCTAGGTCGATGAATCAGGAGGCTGACCTCTCCACTGGACACGAACAGAAGGGAAACTCTTGGATCTCAACTGACAGACCTGCCGGTCTAGAATAGCTACCGGCTTCTCCTCATAAGACATGTCCTTGTCCAACTGGACAGTGATGAAATCTAACACGTGGGCTGGATCGTCGTCATACCTCTGAAGCATGGACACATAAAACACTGGATGTACGACTGATAAGATCGGGGGCAAAGCAAATCTATAAGCCACCTCTCCCACTCGATCAAGAATCTCAAAAGGACTAATGAACCTAGGGCTAAGCTTGACCTTCTTCCCAAATCTCATCACGCCTTTCATAGGCGACACTCGGAACAATACCCACTCACCAACCATAAAATCCACATCTGGAACCTTGCGGTCTTCATAGCTCTTTTGCTTGGACTGAGCTGAACGAAGCCTATCCTGAATGATCCTTACCTTGTCCAAGGCCTCCTGACATCGCCTACCATATAAGGCCTCATAAGGAGCCATCTGGATGCTCGACTGGTAGCTGTTGTTGTAGGCAAACTCCGCTAAAGGCAAGAACTGATCCCACGAACCTCCAAAGTCAATAACACAAGCTCGGAGCATATCCTCCAAAATCTGAATAGTCCACTCGGACTGACCGTCCGTCTGGGATGAAATGCTATGCTCAACTCAACCCGTGTGCCCAACTCTCACTGAACTGCTCTCTAGAAGTGCGAGGTAAACTGCATACCCAGGTCCAAAATGATAGATACGGGCACACCATGAAGGCGAACAATCTCCCGAATAGATATTTCAGCCAACCTCTCAGAAGAATAGGAGACTGCCACATGAATGAAATGTGCTGACTTGGTCAGCCTATCAACAATGACCCATACTGCATGGAACTTCTTCCGAGTCAGCAGAATTCCAGTAATAAAATCCATAGTAATCCGCTCCCACTTCCACTCGGGAAGCTCAATCCTTTGAAATACACCACCAGGCCTCTGATGCTCGTACTTAACCTGCTGAGAATTCAAACAACAAGCCATATATGCTACGATATCCTTCTTCATTCTACGCCACCAATAATGCTGCCGCAAATCCTGATACATCTTCACGGCTCCCGGATGAATAGAGTACCGGGAGCTATGGGCCTCCTCCAAAATCAACTCTCGGAGCCCAACCACATTAGGCACACATACTCGACCCTGCAATCTCAATACTCCATTATCATCTAAGGTAACATGCCTGGCACCTCCGCGCTGCACCATGTCTCTAAGGACACATAAATGGGGATCATCATACTACCGATCACGTATACACTCTAATAATGAAGAACGAGCAACCGTGCAAGCTAACACACGACTAGGCTCAGAAACATCCAGCCTCACAAACTGATTGGCTAAGGCCTGAACATCCAAAGCAAGCGGCCTCTCACCTACCGGAATATAAGCAAGACTGCCCATACTGGCTGACTTCCTACTCAATGCATTGGCCACCACATTGGCCTTCCCCAGATGATATAGAATGGTGATATCATAATCCTTCAACAACCCCAACCACCTTCTCTGTCTCAAATTCAACTCCTTTTTCTTGAACAAATACTGAAGACTCTTGTGATCCGTGAGCACCTCATATGCCACGCCACATACATAATGCCTCCATTATATTCAATGCTTGAACTATGGTTGCCAACTCCAAATCATGAACCGGATAGTTCTTCTCATGAATCTTCAATTGCTTTGAAGCATAGGCAATGACTTTGCCATCCTGCATCAACACTGCTCCAAGCCCAACACGGGAAGCATCACAATAGACTATATAGGGTCTTGAACCTGTAGGCAAAACCAACACCGGTGCCGTAGTCAGAGCTGTCTTGAGCTTCTGAAAGCTCGCCTCACACTCATCCGACCATCTGAACTGGGCACCGTTCTTGGTCAATCTAGTCATCGGGGCTGTAATAGATGAAAACCCCTCCACGAACCGTCAGTAGTAGCTTGCCAACCCCAAGAAACTTCGTATCTCTATAGCTGATGCTGGTCTAGGCCAGTTCTTGATTGCCTCGATCTTCTTTGGGTCCACCTGAATACCCTCTGCTGATACAACATGACCCAGAAATGCAACTGAACCCAACCAGAATTCACACTTCGAGAACGTAACATATAACCGACTATCCCTCAGAGTCTGAAGAACCACTCTAAGGTGTTGCTCGTGCTCCTCCTGGTTGCGGGAGTATATCAATATATCATCAACGAAAACTATTACGAATGAGTCTAAATAAGGCCTGAACACTCGGTTCATCAAGTCCATCAAAGTTGCTGGGGCATTTGTCAACCCGAATGACATAACCAAGAACTCATAATGCCTGTATCGAGTGCGGAAAGTTGTCTTAGGGACATTGGATGCCCTAATCCTCAACTGATGGTAGCCAGATCGCAAGTCAATCTTGGAAAATACTCTAGCACCCTGAAGCTGGTCGAACAAATCAACAATCCTCGATAGGGGATACTTATTCTTGATCGTTACTTTGTCCAATTGCCGGTAATCAACATACATTCTCATTGACCCATCCTTCTTCTTGACAAATAACACCAGCGTACCCCAAGGTGAGACACTAGGTCTAATAAAGCCCTTCTCCAGCAAATCCTGCAATTGTTCCTTTAACTCCTTTAACTCCGGTGGGGCCATATGATATAGTGTGATAGAAATGGGCTAAGTGCCCGGAACCAGATCAATGCAGAAGTCAATATCCCTATCGGGTGGCATATCCGGCAGGTCTAAAGGAAAAACATTAGGGAACTCACAAACAATGGGCACATAGTCAATAGAGGGAACCTCATCACTAGAATTACGAACATAGGCTAAATAGGCCAAACACCCCTTCTCGACCATATGCCGATCCTTCACATACGATATAACACTGCGGGTAGAATGACCAGGAGTCCCTTTCCAATCTAAATGAGGCATACCCGGTAAAGCTAAGGTCACATTCTTGGCATGACAGTCTAAGATAGCGTGATAGGGTGATAATCAGTCCATCCCTAATATAATGTCGAAGTCAACCATGTCTAAAAGCAATAAATCTACACGAGTCTCCAGACCCCCAATCACCACAACACAAGAACGATGGACTCGATCAACCACAATAGAGTCACCCACCGGTGTAGACATATAAACAGAAATACCCAATGCATCACTAGGCTTGAAAAAATATGGGGCAAAATAAGATGACACATACGAATACGTAGACCCCGGATCAAACAACACTGAAGCATCTCTATCACAAACCAGAACTGTACCTGTGATAATAATTTAAAGCCTCTACCTTGGGCCTGGCCTGAAGTGCATAACATCAGGGATGGGCCCCACCACTCTGATCTACCTCTCTAGGCCGGCCTGCTGTTGGCTGGCCTCCACCTCTAGCACCTCTACCCCCACCTCTAGCTAGCTGTGTGGGCTGTGGAACACCTGGTGCTTGAACCATGGCACGAGAACTCTGATGCTGAAAGCCACATGGTGCGCGAAGGCAATACCTAGCAATGTGCCTCATGTCGCCACAAGTAAAAACAAGCCCTCGGCTGCTGGGGCTGACGGCCCTAGAAACTCTGAAGTGGTGGTGCACTAATAGGTACTGGTGGTGCACTGAAGGACTGTTGATCGGAGTACTGCGTCTGAGGACCACGGCTGCCAGAAGCACCGTGAGAAACCTGAAGATCTGACTGAAAGGGCCTAGGAGGATGACCCCTATTATACGAATGTCTACCTCCAGATGAGATACCACTGAATCGGCCTGACTAACGAGGTCTCTTATCTGCTCTATGACCACCCCATGTGACAATACCATCTCAATTCTCTGGGCCATATTGGCCGCCTCCTGAAAAGATATCTCGCTCCCAGCCTCTCTAGCCATCTGGAGATGAATAGGCTGAATGAGTCCATCAATAAACCATCTCATTCTCTCCCTCTTAGTGGGAAGTACAACAAGTGCATGGCGAGCCAAATTAATAAACCTGGTCTCGTACTGGGTGACTGTCATGGATCCCTGTTGGAGATGCTCAAACTACCTCCGATAGGCCTCTCGCTGTGTAATAGGGAGAAACTTCTCCAGAAATATATGTGTGAAGTGCTCCCAGGTTAATGCTGGCGATCCTGCTGGTCTAGCTAAAGAATAATCCCTCCACCAAGTCTTGGCGGATCCAAACAAGCGAAATGTGGAGAAATCAACCCCATTGGTCTCAATAATACCCATGTTCCGAAGAACCTCGTGGCAGTTGTCCATATAATCTTGAGGATCCTCGGTAGATGCACTGCTGAAGGTAGTAGTAAAGAGCTTGGTAAACCTGTCCAATATCCACAAAGCATCGGTAGATATAACTGCTCCATCACCGGCCCAGGCTACCACACCCGGCTGAGCTGCTCTAACTGGTTGAACTACTGGAGTCTGAATCAGGGGAGCTACCTGCTTTGGAGTACGAGTAGCAGGAGTCTGGGCTCCTCCTCCAACCTGAGAAGTGGCTGGTGCTACAAGAAGCAAAACTACTCGGGTGACACTCTCCATGAGGCCCACCAATCGGACCAGAGCATCCTGAAGAACTGGGATAGCAATAAACTCCTCTGGGACCTGAGCTGGGCCTACTGGAACTGCTGGAGTTGGGGCCGAAACCTCCTCATCCAAGTCAACCTGAGGCTCCGCCACTAGTGCTGCTACTCGGCGCTGAGCTCTGCCCCTACCTTGGCCTCTAGCACAGCCTCGGCCTCGCCCTCTGCCCCTAGTGGGAGTTGCTTGGGGCTCGGACTGCTGATCAGTAGATGAGGAAGTGCGTGTTTCTCGCCATCTGCGAAAGAACATAATAGAAATTCAATTAGCATTGAGGAACCAAACCGCACGATAAGAAAGAACAAATGTGAAACTTTTCCTAACTCTGTAGCCTCTGAGGGATATATACAGATGTCTCTATACCGATCCCTCAGACTCTACTGAGCTTATCCGTGAATTATGAGACCTATGTAACCTAGAGCTCTGATACCAACTTGTGATGACCCAGATTTCCCACCCTCGGGGGTCGTGATGGCGCCTACTCGTAGAAGCTAGGCAAGCCACATATTTAGAATCCATAATACTTTTGTTTTAAATCTATGTTTACCAATTAAACTAACAAGATATAAATAATTAAACAACAGCGGAATTCATAATTTAGCGGAAGACTTAACGGAGTAAAACAAAATAACAAGGAAAATCCACATATATCTCTACACATGACTAGTGTCACAACATTTACGGGCTATCTAAGAATGCTACATACAACTGTCTGAAACAAGGAATAAAGTATGTCTCGAATACAAAAGGAAACAAATAATAAATAAAGATAGAGGAGAAGGCGGGCCTGCAGACGCCTGCAGAACTACCTCAAAAATCTCGTCGACTGAAGACTAGCTCCTGAGCTACTGCTGCTGTCCGGTACCTGGATCTGTGCAAAAGAGCACAGAGTGTAGTATTAGCACAACCGACCCCATGTGCTGGTAAATGCCTAGCCTAACCCCGGCAAAGTAGTGACGAAGCTAGACAAGACTATCACATAAACCTATGCAGTTATATATATACATCTACAGTGGGAAAATAACAAGAATAAACATTTTAAATGGGAGGGGAACATGCTTTGGGGATAGCAGATAATACAGAATTTCAAGATTATAATAAAGAACATCAATAAGCTAACTCTAACATGGATAAGGTAAATAAAAACATATTTCACTATCAGTACACATCTCGTTGCAGGCGTGCAACCCAAACCCATTTCTCAATGTTTCCATGGTAGGCGTACCACTCGCTCCCATTTCATCCAATCTCGTGGTAGGCGTACCACCCGCTCCCATTTCATCATAACTCATGTTAGGCGTACCACGCGCTCCCATTTCATCAGTATCTTATGGTAGGCGTACCACCCGCTCCCATTTCAATCAATAACTTGTGGTAGGCGTACCACCCGCTCCCATTTCATCAATATCTTGTGGTAGGCATACCACCCGCTCCCATTTCAATCAATAACTTGTGGTAGGCGTACCACCCGTTCCTATTTTAATCAATAACTTATGGTAGGCGTACTACTTGCTCCCATTTCAATTCAACACTAAGTCACAATAAAATTCCGGCAAGGAAAACAAAAGCAACATAATAAACATTTACCGGCAAGTGAACAACAATATCAAAATAACCATCCCGGCAAGAGAGAATCAACTATAACCAAATTCTAGCTCAGCTCTTACTCAGCTCGATTAATACTAGTACTCAAGCATAAATAAGGTCCACGAGAATAAGCTAAATCTCTACTCAATATCAAGAGTCATCAATTTAAAGCATCCAAAGGGTCATTTAAGAACACAACAACTATCAATTTAAGACTTACGGTCATGCTCAACACCAACTTATAGATACTCATCACCATGCCTATACGTCAACTCAACAAGAAGCAATTAGCAAATAAGATTCAACTCCTAATCCCTCAAGCTAGGGTTACACCAAACAATTACCTCAACGCCTTGAACATAACTCAAGCCTCAATTATAGCTTTACCCTGTGATTCCACCTCCAATTCGCTCGTATCTAATCACAAATTACTTAATTACATTAATAAATACTAAATGAATCAACCCCAATGCATGAAAATGAGTTTTCCAAAGTTTTACCCAAAAAGCCAAAAATCGTCCCCTGGCCTACGTGGTCAAAACCCAAGGTTCGAACCAAAACCCGATTACCCATTCCCCCACGAACTCAAACATATAATTTGTTTTGAAATCGAACAACAAATTGAGGTCCAAATCCCTAATTTTTGAAAAACCTAGGTTCTTTCCAAAACACCCAATTTCCCCCATTAAAATCTTTGATTTTAGGTTGAAATCATGTTAAAAGATGCAAATGATTGGAAGAAATGAGTAAAAACTAACTTACAATTTATTTCAAAGAAGATTTGTTCTTGGAAAATTGTCCAAAGGAGTTGTGTTTTGAAAATGGTGTAAAAAATGACTTAAAATCGATTAAGAATAGAAAATTGCAGGTTTCTGATATGGGAAATGTGAACAGGGGTTCGCAATTGCAAACCCCGACCTGCTGATGTTGGAATTGCGAAGATTTAGTTCGCATTTGCGAACACTGACGGAGTTGTTGACTTTTGCATTTGCAAAAGTTCCATTGCATTTGCGATACCTCAGCTTCCCAGCCATCATCGCATTTGCCAAAGGCTCCGCAATTGCGAAGTCGCTTTTTCGATGGTGAGGTCGCATTTGCGACTAACGCTGCCATCCCCACTTTTGCATTTGCGAGCTCGCAATTGCAAGCCTAGCTTCGCAAATGCGAAGCTTGCAGGTCAGTTCATACCAGCAGATTTCAAGTTCAAAAATGCATCTCGTGGCCTATCCAAAACTCACCCGAGCCCTCGGGGCTCCAAACCAAATATATACACAACCTCAAAAAAATTCTACGAACTTATTTGTGCGACCAAATCACCAAAATAATGTCATAAACATCGAATTAAACCTCAAAATTCAAGAATTCTTTCAAACTTCATAAAACATCAAAATTTTCAATTTAGGTCTGAATCACATCAAACGACGTCAGTTTTCATTCAAATTTCATAGGAATGACTTAAAGCATATATAAGACCTGTTCCAAGTGCCGAAACCAAAATACGAGCCCGATACCAACACGTTCCAATCAAATATCTTTTCAATTTTCCTTAACAATTTCAGAAAAATAATTTCTTTTAAAATTCATTTCTTGGGCTCGGGACCTCAAAATTCGATTTCGGACATACGCCCGAGTCCCATATTTTCCTACGGACCCTCCGAGATCGTCAAATTATGGGTATGGGTCCGTTTACCCAAAATGTTGACCAAAGTCAAATTTATTCATTTTAACATCAAAATTTAGCATTTTTCATAGAATTTCACATTTAAGCTTTTCGGCTATGCACTCGGACTGCGCACACAAATCGAGGTAACTCTAAATGAGGTTTTCAAGGCGTCAAAAGCATAGAAATAATTATAACAGGTGATGACCATTTTGGGTCATCACAACATGCCATGGCTCCTTGATTTTTTGGATCCTTGAGAAGATCTCGAAGAACCTAGTTGGTTCTCGTTTAAAACTTTGCTCATTAGCCTGTCTCAGGCCATGGTTCAACTGTGAGTGAGAACTTCTATTTATTTTTGTTACGAATCTATGGGTTTTTGACCTATTTTCTTATCTCTGCTATTTTTTCTCAAAACCCTAGTTCATTATTGTCAACTCTTCTCAGATCTTTATTGATCTGAGATGATTTGGGTATTATCAAGTGTTTTCCTCCAAAACCCCCATATTTTAATTGATTATCTCGCTTTTTAATCATTATTCTTAAACTAGGGCTTATCCCGAACTGTTTTTCAAAGAATTTTCTAAGTTGTTAATGTATAATAAGATGTTTTTTCTTCACCTCAACTGATTTTTGCATGAGTGTTCAAAACCCTAGTTGATTCTATATGCTGATTTTTCCAGTCTTTGCTTCGATTTTGAGTCTTTCAGTGTCACCAATCACATTAACTCATCTTGTATTTTTGACTTACATGATTTTCCTTTGTTAAATCCAGTATTATGTAATTTTACCCTAATTGAGCCCGATTAGGGTTCGAATATGGTGTTCCGGCTAATTTCTATATTTTTGTGAAGTCTTTAATTAGTTTATCTTCTATTTCTAGGAGTTGATATATTCTTTCCAGAAATTATTGTTACTTTGAAATTCGGCTGATTGCTTTGCTCTGTTAGAGATTTGTATGCCTAAGTCTTGCCTATTTCCCTGGTTACGGCCTCAATTACTCATTTTTGCCTCATTTGATTACCTGTATATTTACTGATTACTTTACTTGATTCTTCCCTTAATTAGACCCCTGATTATTTTATTCTGAACTCCTTTATTTGGTTTTATTTGAACTTCTTTCCTTAATTAGACTCCATATTATTACTGTTTGGCTAATTGCCTTCAATTAAGGAAGGTTTATTCTGAACCCTTATGTGATTGGATTCTGTGATTTCATTAATTGATTGAAGTTGATTCTTTTACCTTAATTACTCTACTCTCGAACTACTATATAAATTCTCTTATTCTACCTCTCAATGAAAAAGGACATTAAGTTCAAAAATACACACATACATATTCAAACTCTCCCTTCTTTCTTTGTTACTTGTGCTAACTATTGGTCTACCCGGCTGAAAGCCAAGGCTAGATATTCGAATTGCACCAGTTTTACATTCTGCACTTTGCTTCCTTAACTAGTATGTCTCTAAGTTAATTCTGAAACTCAACTTTATATGTCCCATGTCTGTACAACCATGCTTATTCCTGCACTAGTTCAATTGACTATGTATCCAATTTGTCTTCCTGCTTGTTAGTTTATATGAGTTCACCAAACTATAGAGTACCTGGTCCTCTATGGTTTTCCACTAAGAATACTAGGAGGCAGCAAGTAAAAGAGACACAGGATTTTTACGTAGAAAAATCCCACTCAAGGGGAGAAAAACCACGACCTACACTTGTAGTCTTTCAACTTCACTAACTTGTAATCACACTATTACAAACCATTTTTTATGACTCTATTACAAATACTTTAACTCAACTAAGTCGTGGTACACTTATCACAAGCTACTTTGTCACTTACTAGTTACAAAGACTTTAACTTATGACTAACTCTAGTCACAACACAAACTTAGAAGGTTTGTGATTTTGGGTTTCCTAAAACACAACTTCTAAGAAAGCAAGGAGGAGTTATAATAAAGAATAGATAACAAGATTACAACTCAATTACGGATACATATAGACTCATTGTAAAACTAATCATTTAGTGGAGTTGTCTTCTTGTTCTTGAGACACTTGTGACTTCAATGCTGGATCAACTCTTTAATGCTTGAGAAATTATATCATATATGAAAGCTCGACGAATGGTCGAGAAGATGTATTTGGCCTATTTGGCATATATTTGTAATTCTAGTGCCGAGGTTCGTTCTATTGATTCTGTGCCCATTGTTCGTGAGTTTCCTAAGGTATTTCCTTCATAACTGCCAGCTATGCCACCTGATAGGGATATTGGCACTCAGCCCATTTCTATCCCGTTGTATCGTATGGCCCCGTATGAGTTGAAATAACTGAAGGAGAGGTTGTAAGACTTGCTTGAGAAAGGCTTCATTAGACCTAGTGTCTCGCCTTGGGGTGCGCCAGTGTTATTTGTTAAGAAGAAGGATGGATCAATGCGAATGTGTATAGATTACAGGTAGTTGAACAAGGTTACAATCAAGAATAAGTATTCATTGCCGAGGATTGATGAATAGTTTGATCAGCTTCAGGGTGCCAAGGTATTATTGAAGATTGACTTGAGATCTGGATACCATCAGAGCGCACTCGGCACGACTATTATGAGTTCTTGGTGATGTCATTCGGGTCGACAAATTCCCCAACAACTTTTATGGATTTGAAGAACTGACTGTTCAGGAGTTACTTGGATTCATTCATGATAGTCTTCTTTGATGATATTTTGATATATTCCCACAGTCGGGAGGATCATGAGTAGCATCTGAGAGTGGTCCTCCAGACTCTGAGAGATAGTTAGTTGTATGCTAAGTTTTCGAAGTGTGAGTTTTGGTTGGTGTCAGTTGCTTTCTTGGGTCATGTTGTTGCAAAAGAGGGTATTCAGGTAGATCCAAAGAAGATAGAGGCAGTCAAGGACTGGCCTAGCCCCGCATCAGCTATAGAGATTCGGAGTTTCTTGGGTTTGGCAAGCTATTATCATCGGTTTATGGAGTGGTTTTCATCTATTACAACCCGGATGACCAGGTTGACCCAGAAGGGTGCCCAGTTCAGATGGCCGGACGAGTGTGAGGTGAGCTTTCAGAAGCTCAAAATAGCTTTGACTACAACGCCAGTATTGGTTTTGCCCACAGGTTCAGGGTTATATATAGTTTATTATGATGTATCTCGTATTGGACTTGGTACGGTATTAATGCAGGATGGCAAGTTCATTGGCTATGCTTTGCGGTAGTTGAAGATTCATGAGAATAACTATCCGGTTCATGATTTGGAGTAGCAGCTATTGTTCATGCGTTGAAGATTTGGAGGCATTATCTATATGGTGTGTCAAGTGAGGTGTTCACAGATCATAAGAGTCTGCAGTACTTGTTCAAGCAGAAGGAGCTAAATTTGAGGCAGAAAAGGTTGTTGGAGCTACTAAAGGACTAGGATATCACCATCTTATATCATCTGGGAAAGGCCAACGTGGTGGCCGATGCTTTGCATAGGAAGTCAGCCAGTATGGAAAGTCTTGCTTATATTCCAATCGATGAGAGACTACTTACTTTGTATGTTCAGGCTTTGGCCAATCAGTTCGTGAGGTTGGATGTTTCTGAGCCCAGCCACGTGTTAGCTTGCACAGTCGCTCGTTCTTCATTACTGGAGCGTATTCGAGATCAGTAGTATGATGATCCTCATTTACGTATACTTAGAGACACGGTGCAGCACAGAGGTGCCAAGCAGGTTACCTTAGTAGATGATGGAGTTTTGAGGCTGCATGGTCGAGTTTGTGTGCCTAATGTGGATGGGCTCCGGGAGTTGATTTTAGAAGAGGCCCATAGTTCCTGGTACTCTATTCATCCAGGCGCTGCTAAGATGTATCAGGATTTGTAGCAGCATTATTGGTGGAGAAGGATTAGAAGGATATTATTGCATATGTGGCTCGGTGTCTGAACTGTCAGGAGGTGAAGTACATCTAAGACTTGGTGGTTTGTTTCACAGGATTGAGCTTCCTGAGTGGAAGTGGGAGCGTATCACTATTGACTTTGTTTTTGGACTCCTACAGACTCAGAGGAAGTTCGATGCAGTGTGGGTTATTGTTTATAGGCTGACCAAGTCAGCGTATTTTATATCTGTGGCAGTCTTCTATTCTTCTAAGAGGCTAGCTGAGATCTATATCCAGGAAATTGTTTGTCTTCATGGTGTGCTCGTGTCTATAATTTCTGATCGAGGTACGCAGTTTACCTCGCATTTCTAGAGAGTAGTTCAGCGTGAGTTGGGCACACGGGTCGAGTTTAGCACAACATTCCATCCTCAGACCGACTGACAGTCCGAGTGCACTATTTATATTTTGCAGGATATGCTCCGATATTGTGTCATTGACTTTGGAGACCCGTGGGATCAATTTTTACCTTTAGCGGAGTTTGCCTACGACAACAGCTACCAGTCGAGCATCCAGATGGCTCCTTATTAGGCTTTGTATGGTAGGCGGTATCGGTCGCCGGTTGGATGGTTTGAGCCGGGAGAGGCTCAGTTGTTGTGTACAGATCTCATACAAGATGCCTTGGACAAGGTCAGGATCATTTAGGATAGGCTTTGTACAGCTCAGTCCAGGTAAATAAGATATGTCGATCATAAGGTTCGTGATGTGGAATTCATGGTTGGAGAGCGGGTGGTGCTTCGAGTGTTAGCTATGAAGGGTGTGATGAGATTTGGAAAGAAGGGCAAGCTTAGCCCTAGGTTCATTGGCCCGTTTGATATTCTTGATCGAGTGGGAGAGGTGGCTGACTTGCATTGCCACCGAGCTTATCAGCCGTGCATCCAGTGTTTCATGTCTCCATGCTTCGAAAGTATCACGACGATCCATCCCACGTGTTAGACTTCAGTACTTTCTAGTTGGACAAGGACTTATCCTATGAGGAGGAGCCCATAGCTATTCTAGACCGACAGGTTCTTCAGTTGAGATCAAAGAATTTTCCTTCTGTTTGTGTTCAGTGGAGAGGTCAGCCTGCTGAGGCATCGACCTTGGAGTCCGAGTCCGATATATGGAGCCGTTACCCTCATCTTTTCCCCGACTCAGGTACTTCCTTCTTATGTCCGTTCGAGGATGAACGGTTGTTATATAGGTGGAGAATATGATGATGCAAAAGGTCATCACTTGTTTTAGAAATAAATTCTATGTTTTGAGGCCTTAAAACCTCTTTTTGTTTCACCTCGATTTGCATGCGTTGTCCGGGCGCGTAGCCGGAAAACCATTATGTGAAAATCTGTGAAAAATGATAAAATTTGCCTTTAAAATGAATTTAAGTTTACTTCGGTCATCATTTTGAGTAAACGGACCCGGACCCATAATTTGACGGTCCTGGAGGGTCCGTAGGAAAATATGGGACTTGGGCATATGCCCAGAATCAAATTTCGAGATCCCAAGCCCGAGGAATGAATTTTTAAAGATAATTGTTCTCTGGAATATATATAAGTTTTTGGAAATTTGAATATTTTATAAATTAATGGTATCAGGCCCGTATCTTGGTTCCGGAACCCAGTACAGGTCTTATATGGCGTATAGATTGTGCCTGTAAAATTTGGTAAGAAACAAAAGTCATTTTGACATGCATCGGACCCTCGGTTGTGAAATTTGAAACTTAAGTGTTCTTGAGATTTATTCTTTGATTTTGATGTTAAATTCATTGTTAAAGGTGTTAGTTTGGGGATTTTATTGCACGGATAAGTTCATATGATATTTTTGAGTTAGGGTGCATGTTTGGTTTGGAGCCCCGAGGGCTCGGGTGAGTTTTGGGTAGGTTCCGGGGTGTTTAGACTTAGGAAAAACACTACTGTTGCATCAGTTTTGGTGTAACCGCACCTGCGAGTCAAGCACCACATGTGCGAGCTCGCAGGTGCGCGTATAGGGCCGTAGGTGCGGTCTATCCCTCTTGCAGATGCAGACAAGCTCCCGCTGAAGCGACTCCACAGGTGCATCTCCATCGGGCCTAATCATTTCCACAAAAGCGGTTGATTTTCCGCACGTGCGCTTGCGCAGGTGCGACCCAGACACCGCAGGTGCGAGAGTCGGGTAGTGGAGTCTTTTAAAATAAAACTTCAATATTTTCTCTTTTAAATTTTCACAAAATAGAAGGCCTAGGGCGATTTTCTCAAGAGATTTTCTTCCCAAATCATAAGTAAGTGTCCATTAACTGATTCCTTTCAACTCTCTAATGGTTTTCATCAACTTTTATCTAAAATCCTAGGGTTTTAATGGTAGAAAATTGGAATTTGGGTAGAGTTAGGGCTTTTTGATTAATTGGGATTTATACCTCATTTTGGGGTCGAATTTCGAAACTTATTGCACATTTGGGCTCGTAGGTGATTGGGTGATCGGGTTTTGGTCCGAACCTCGCTCGAGGTCGATTTTTGACTTTTTGGGGAAAAGGATAGAAAACCTATAATTTAGCCTTGGCATTGGATTATTTAGCATTTATTGATGTTGTTAAATTAATTTGGATTAGATACAAGTAATTCGGAGGCGAATTTTAAAAGTGGTGTTTGAGACTTGAGTTGGCCATCGAAGTTTGAGGTAAGTGTTTGGTCTAACCTTAGCTTAAGGGATTAGGAGTCGAGTCCTATTTGCTATGTGTTATTTGTTGAGTGCGACGTATAGGCATGGTGATGTGTATCTATACATCGTTGTCAAGAATGCCCGCGAGTCTTAAATTGAATTCGTTGTGTTCCTAATAAGTACTATAAATGCCTAAGTTGTTGATTCTCTGTGTTGATCAAGAATTATGATTATTCTCGTGGAAATTGCTTACGGTTGAGTTTGGTGCTAGTTGAGGTTTCTTTTGTGAAGTTAAATGTCAGAATAAGTTTGATTATAGCTGATTCCCTTACCGTGACGTAATTACTTCTTATTGTCGATTCCTTTGTCGGGATATTGTTGTTCCCTTAATATTCCCTTGTCGGGACTCTTTTGTGATTGGTGTTGAATTATATATTGGGATCGGGTTGCACGCCACAACAATATTATATTTGGATCGGGTTGCATGCCGCAACGATATTATATTTGGATCGCGTTGTACGCCGCAACAATAGTATATTTGGATCGGGTTGCACACCACAAAAGTGATATATGATATGGATCGGGTTGCATGCCGCAATAGTATTTTTATGATTCGGATCGGGTTGCATGCTGCAACAATAAAGGCTAAAAGTGGTTATTGATTTGTTACGGTTTTCTTATTCTTTCTGCTGCGAATTTTAAATTGTTCTCTATGCTTCTCTCGTGAGTAACTGTTGGTAAACGATATTCCCCCGCAACATGTTTCCCCCTTCTATCCTTGACTGTACATTTCTACTTTTATTTTCTGCTGTATATTATATAACTGGATAGGTTTATTTTATAGTCTAGTCCTAGCCTCGTCACTACTTTGTCAGGGTTAGGCTAGGCACTTACCAACACATGGGGTCAGTTGTGCTGATACTACACTCTGCCCTGTGTGCAGATCCCGGAGCAGCAACTTTTGGACCGTAGCTTTGGGTGGCTGCCTTCAGTCCAGTCGGAGACTCCGAGGTAGTCCTGCAGGCGTCTGCAGGCCTTGGCATCTTCTCCTATCCTTTTAGTTTATTTCTTTTATATATCTCAGAGACAGTATTGTAATAAATCTTTCAGACTCTTATTTGTAGTATTCCTAGGCAGTCTGTGGAATTGTGACACCAGTCTTGGGTAGTTATTGTATGGATTAGTATTGGCATCTTTCTTAAATTATTACATTTCAGTCTTCCGCTTAATAGATTTTTGCTATTTATCAGTTGTTGGTTATTAATTGTAAAAGGACTAAAATGGGAAAGAGGTAGACAATTCAAATGGCCGGCTTGCCTAGATTTCACTATTAGGCTCCATCATGACTCCCAAGAGTGGGAAATCCGGGTCGTGACAGTCACTAGGTATGGTCTTTAGAGAACTAGGTTCCCCTACAGTTTCATATTCTTGTTTTCTAGATCGTTTAACAGATTTCCCTTTCCAACTTGCAAACCCTACAGTATCTTTTTCAGACATAGCTTGCTCAATTACACTCTTCTTAGCCTTACTAATACTTTCTTAGATGTTTCACTTTGTTTTTCAATATCTTTATCGGAAGCTCCATCCATAGACTTCTGGATTTTTATTAGATCGTTTTACTAAGGAACTGGGTTCCTCTAGAGCATCATTGTGAACCTCAGCCACAAGAATACTTTTGTTAGTCACAAATTACCCTTGTTTCATCAACCTCTTCTTTTTTGTCTTGACACTCCTCTTACCTTTTTGCAAGGCAGGCTCGAAAGCCTTTTTCTGCTACAACCTGGTAGTGGGTGACTTGGAAGAGAATTCTAAGGGTTTAGGATAAACAAGAAGTTCCTGAGTTGATTTTTCTGGAAGAGAATCAGATCCTCCAATAGATTTTTCTATGTCTACTTCATGGACTAGAGACTCGAAGAGTACCATGGTTCTTTCATCGCCTAGGAATGGAGTTTCTTCCCCCTGATACTCAGATGAAAGATAGGCTCCTTCATTTAATAGACTCTCTGCAGCAATAGCCATGATATTGTGTGCTGCTTCCTTTTCTGGTGACTCTATGAGAGCCACTGAGTCCAAAATAGAGGAGTTTAGATACTGATCAGGATCATCCTTAGAGACCTCTGACACATGAGAGGTAACACTTCCTGAGTGTTCTTTGGTGAGATCAGAGGAATGAGGAGACATAGGGTTTTCAACACATGGAAGGAAGATAGAGTTTGACAGAGAAGAAAAAACAATAGGAAGTAAGGAGGGAACAAGTGTGGGTGAAATAGTATTGGGAAAAGTGGAAGAGTGAGTTTCTGGGGATGGCTTTATGGATGATAATAAAGTGAGAGTGATGTTAATGGTGGGAGAAGGAAGCGATCGTTAGATTTCCATGGTAGGAGGATTTGGTAGGGAGGTTGAGTAAAAGAGAAGTGAAGAGACGATTACAGAGATACAAAAGAGATGAAGGTTCATGACTTGCTGTGAGGGAGAAATAGTATTTTATGGGAGGAAGAGCTAATGAGGAGACAAGAGAGAAACATGTTCTGAAGGGTTTTGAAAATGATGGTAGGTTTGTGGGAAAACATTATCGTGCAGAGGAGGTGAGGGGATTTGAAAGACAAGACATGACATGTAGACTTTAAAAAGTCGGATGATGTGGAAGTTGAATCAATTTTGTTAATCCTTTTTAGATAACATACAAGACAACACATTACTACTAACTTGTGGTATAGGAACCTGATGCCCGAGCGGTTTCCGAAAACGATTTTAGTAGCTCCTCTTTCCCAATTCATCATTGTACCTTTAGCTTCTATGATCGTCATATGTGTTTGCCTGCAACGGTATCGAAGTGAGTTAAGCTTGCTAGAAAACACTTTAGCTAGTTGTACCTAAAGGAGATTTTCATAGCCAACTAATGAGGTATCCAGTTCTCAATTAAGCTTCAACATCCCCAGCTTTACCCTGTTTCTTTCAAAATGTTCCTTGCTCAATTCCTTTGGTGAAGATATATGCAAGTTGATGTTCTTGTGCAGCAAAATCTCATACAGATAAGTCCCCCTTACATTATTTTTGACACAAATGTAGACATCAATGAGTTTGGTCCTCTTGATGGACCAGGTTCTTTTCCATGTTAAGAGAGTCTGCTTAAGCTGTTGAGAGAACCGATGTGTTGTATTTCCTCGTATCCCATGAGATGATCCAATGGAATGAGTCATTCTAGATGTGCTCTTCTTGACTACCAAATAACTTTGTTTCCTTCAAAATGGTGCA
The DNA here is from genome assembly GCA_026770625.1 of Nicotiana glauca. Classification (NCBI taxonomy): domain Eukaryota; kingdom Viridiplantae; phylum Streptophyta; class Magnoliopsida; order Solanales; family Solanaceae; genus Nicotiana; species Nicotiana glauca. The sequence continues at coordinate 6,760 of MU770022.1, read as the reverse complement.
TTTTCTCATGGGAGCTGAGATTTTGATTAGTAGAGGAACCGAGTGTGTTTCCCTGTACTCCTTGTTCTGCTACTTATGAAGTCTCTTGCACTGTATCTCCACTCTTTCTTCAACTTTAGTTGATAATAATTGAAATACCAGGTTCCTTTTGAGAAGTGAAGGAAAATGTTTCATTGTCATTATCTGTCTCCTTCATCTGACTCATCATATTACCCTTGCCTTTTACAGCATCAGATATCTCCCAAGAACCAAAAGTGGTTCATTATCTTGATCATTATTGCTTCATTCCTTTTTAGAAGAAGGAATCTTGTTGAATAGCTCATGACCACTTTCTTTCATACATTGTGCCCTTTTGTTGCAGACTTTGCTTTAAGAGAAATATCTCAGAAGGATTCCTTCATCACCTTTTGCATTTGACTTCCCAAGTTGGTCCTTCCCATTGTTGAGATCATAGCATTTACATCCAAGGGTTATTAGATGAGTTATCTTCGATTTTCTTTCATTGAACAGCTCTTGGGGGATTTTTTTAGGTGGGACCTAATCATACACCTGTTCACCAAGTAGGAATCAGTGTTTGTTACTTCTGCCTAGAATGTTTTGGCGATTTCCCTGTTGATGACCATTATCCATCTCATGGCTTTCAAAGTTCTGTTCTCCCTTTCAATGACACCATTTAGCTGTGGAGTCCTTGGTGCTGAGAACTTGTGAGTGATCCCATTTTCATTACAAGACTTATCAAATTTGGCATTGACATATTCTATCCTGTGGTTGGATCAGATACATGTTTCATTTAGTTCCATCTACACTTGGATCTTCCCGACAAATGTCACAAATACATCAAAAGTCTCCTTATTTGATCTAAGAAACAATGTCCAGGTGGATCCCAAATTAGGCAGCCTACGAACCAGGTTCTTCTGAATCGATTCATTTAGAAGTAAGAAGCTTGCACGTGCCAATCTTTTATGCCTAGGTTTGCATCATTATCAACTGCCTTCAAGCAACTCATATCACCAGTTTGTAGGGATTTAAGGTCAGCGAAGTTGATATTTTTCTGTCTTCTAGCTGCTAAGACCACTTCACCAGTTGCCAGACTAGTAGTTGTGCGCACCCTCTTTTTTTATAAGAACTCTACTTTGCTTCCTTTCACACAGATTTGAGAACCACTTAAGAGACTCTACTTCAGGCAATCCACATAGTACACGTTCTCAATCGAGTGTGACAGAGACTTTCCAATATTTTCAATACTGAGAATGTAACCCCACCTTTTATTATTTCTACAGGATACATTCCCTTTTTTGTAGGGCTTTCAGTGAGAGACAATCTATGGTGGTTACAGTTATGTGTATTAGCATCCACTGTTCATGAACCATTGCAGTCTTCTTCCTGTTACTGTTCCCTGCACATATAAATTATGGGTTAGATTTAGGAACCCAAACTAATTTGGGTCCCTTGTTATGAGAAAAAGTATGGATAAGAGCTTTTCTAGTCCATGCAGGCAATACTCGTTTTTTGCGAGTGGTACCCGGTCCCTTCTTAGTAGTCACTTTTTTAGTAAAAGATTTGTTTTTCTGAACAGATTAGACCTTGGCCTGGCAATTTTCTTTGAAATGCCCATTGTTCCCACAGTGGGTACAAAGCCAGTTATCAGAGACTGTGACCTACTTGCTGTGAGGGTTGTAAGGAGTTTTCTCCTTTTGGAACCCTATTCCCTGCCTGTTTCCCCTATTGTTGAAGTATATGGCAGTGACAACATCTGAGGACTAGGTCCACTTGAGAGATTTCTCAGGATCAATTTTTACTTTCTTTAGTTCAACTCCAAGCTGCCTATTTTTCTCAAATTCAGCACATACACTAGTTTTAACATCATTCATTCCATTTCAATCCTGACGTGTGACTCACTGGCTACTGCTTTCCGTTTCTCAATAAGTTCTGATTTGAGTCTCTCAATAGTTTCCTCTAGGTTAGTGATTATCACTAAAAAGTCACCCCTCTCTTGCTCAATAGCTGTAATTTTCTCTTCTATAGTGTGCTTTTCATTGCTAAAGCCTTCTATGGTTTCGTTCAAATCAACAACCACTACCATCAAGTCATCTCTCTCATTTAGGATTTTCAGGTTTTGACTTAGTCAAGGGCTTTATTATTTGTCTCCTTTGGTCAGCAGTTTCTGCCAAAAGGTCACTCTTTTCTTTTCTAAGAGTTTCAATGGCTTTCTTTTGATCAGTAATTATAGCTGTGAGCACGTGATTTTTGCCCTATATGAATCACTCCCATAAATTCAAAACAAAATAATTTCTTTCATTATTTGCAATTTTATGGATGTTGTGGCATTTTTTGTTATTGTTTGCACATTGTTTGTGCACGTTTGTTTTATTTAAGTAATGAAAAATACAAAAAAATATGTTGCATGTGCATTTCGGATTTAAGTTTGCATTTTAGAAATTAATTAGTAATTGAGTTATTTTTATAAAATGGAAAATCACAAAAATAGTTTAATTTGCACCTTTTAATTTTTAACTTTTATTTTGAGTACTTTTTCTTTTAATTTGTTGTGATCGTTATTATTTAGGTTTAATTAGTATTTTTGTGAAGTTAATTTGGTTTTATATTAGGATTTTAGGTTCAATTTTTGAAAAAAAAAAGAAACAAAGGAAGAAGAGATCTCAATTTTGGGCTAGTCTTACACAAGTCGTTCAGGACTAGTTTTAAATCCATCAAATACCCGCCTAAACCAAGCCCATACCCGCTCCTACCCGGTCCAATTCCCTTACTAAGCAAAACGACCCCGTTCCGTGCAAAGTTGATCCCAGTCGTCGAGGTTTGCCCGATCTAACGGTTAGGAAGTGGGTTCTCAGTAATATATAAGTGTCCGAAGTTGCTACCCCCCATATCGTCTCTCTCACTCCTCTGCATCTCAGAGACGAAGGCCAAACCCTAGCCCGCCGCCCTAAATTCCACCACCTCAAGGTGGCGGCACCAACGCCAATACCCACCAAACCTACACCCTATAATTCCCTTTTCCCCCTCATTCCAAAAATCCACCCCACTTCCTTCGAATCTCAATAGAACGTCACGAATATTGATTTGAAGAAGGCAGCCCTAAGTCTCCAAAATGAAAATCAGTGGTCCTATTGAAGATTTGGAGTTGGAAGGGGTTTTATGCATGTGTTTTCATTTGAGAACACGTGATTAAAACCTATTGCGGTTAAAATCGGAGGACATCGGAGGTCTGTTCAAGCCAATTATTTGCTTATCTGTTTGGGGTATTTCTGTTCTTTTCCTCTTATTTCTTTATTTTTGTCTCTTTTTCCTCGTCTCTTTTATGCTTTTTCTCATCCTTCTTATTTTTGTTTCGTTTGACCAGTAGTGAAACTAGATAGCATGATTTTTGTTAGTATTTTTGTTTAATTACTCAAAAAAGCTTAAGGTTAATTCTGTCTTGTTAATTCTGTTAATTGTGATCTTTTGTCTTCTTTTTAATTCATAAGTGTCAAGTTATTAGTCAGCAAAGACTCAAATTGGTTATTTCTTTTACTGTCAATTAGGTTGGTAGGGCTGGGGTCAGAATTTGAGTTTGAATGTGCATTTGGACCGGTTTAAAATCAGCTTTGGGCCTTTTGGGGTCATTTATGACCCAGTTCAAAGAAGCCCGACTGTTTTGGCCCAGGGGTTTTCCATATATGTAAATAACTAAGGCTCTAAGGGGTAATTTGGGGTAATTGGGTAGAGAAATCTCTTTTTAACCAACTGAGAAGCTTCTAGTAAGCTGGGTGGGGGGGGGGGGGGGGGGTTTAAACTGAGATTCAGACTTTTAGTTAAGGTTAGCTAAGCAAAAATGAAAATTCTCAAAGGGCCTAAGTGCAAAAATTATTTTCTTAGGGCTGCCCTACTTTCTTGCCTATAAAGGCATCTTTTCTTGCCTTTGAAGGTAGAAATTGGAGAGATAAAAGTTTTAGAAATATTAAACGGCTGCTTTCTTTAGAAGTTCATAAACAGCTTGGAAATCTAGGGAATTTCTAAAAAAAAAATATTGAAAATCCATCTTAATTTTTGCTCTTCTGATCTAATTAGCTTAGTTGAAATGATTGAAAACTCAAGGTTTTAGGTTCTGGGTTTGGAATGAATTGAGTTTGGTTATCTTTGAAGTTGTTGGTTTACGTTTGATTTTCTGGTTACTGTTTCATCAATTCTGGGCATTGTTACTCTGCTTTTATGTTGCTGCTTGGCTATTGATCTCACCCTTCTTATTTTCTTTCATTTTCCAGGTATGTTTCAACGCTTGAGAACGTGTGAAATGTAAAAGATGTAGCCATGTAGTTGATAGTGAATGAGTTGGTTACTGTTCTTCAAGAACTATTCATGTGTGTTTTGTCCAAATTAATTTGATTGCTTGAACAATATTGTGTTCAGTCACGATCAATCCATGTATGTTAAGGCTATGCTTGAACTTTGGTTTCTTATTTTAATTCTAGCTTAACTAAGATTCACTATCAAATACTCATGTATTGGTACTGTTATGATGAGTGTGTGATGGTGTAACGACCCAATCGGTCGTTTTGAGCTCCGGCGCGTCATTCAGCAGTTTGAGGCCATGAACAACTTCATCTCAGGTATATTGACTTGTGTGTATGGTTAGAATTAAAATTCAAGAAGTTTGGAGTCAAATTTAAATGAAAATTCTCATTTCCGAAGCTTAAAATTGAAGAAATGAATTAGGATTAGAATTTTGAATAAACGACCTCAGAATTGGGATCTAAAGGTTCCAGCAGGTTCATATGATGATTTCGGACTTGGGCGTATGTCCGGATCGAATTTTGGATAACCCGGGGGCGTTTTGGCGCCAATTATGGAAGATAGCATTTTAGAAGAAATTGCATCAGTTTGGTTTAAAATGCATTTCAGTGTTATTGATGTCCGTTTGGGATTTCGAGATTGGGAGTAGCTCCGTATGGTGATTCTGGATTTGGGAGCGCGATCGGAAGTGAATTCGGAGGCCCGTAGGTCATTTTGGAGCCGTTTGGCTAAAGATGGAAAATTGAAGGTTTTTGAGAAAATTTGACCGGAAGTGGAAATTTTGATATCGGACTCGAAATGCAAATCTTATGGTTCGGATAGCTTCGTTAGGTGATTTGGGACTTAGGAGTGTGTCCGGAATATTTTTGTGATGACCGGTGTAGAATTAAGCTTGAATTGGCAAAGTTAGTATTTTGGCGAATTCCGGTTGATAGGTAAAATTTTGATCCGACGGTCGGAATGGAATTCCGAAAATTTCTGTAGCTTCGTTATGTCATTTTGGACTTGTGTGCAAAATTTAAAGTCAATCGGACTTGATTTGATAGGTTGCGGCATCGGAAATAGAAGTTGGAAACTTCAAAGTTCATCAAGCTTGGATTGGAGGTTAATTCATAATTTTTGCATTGTTTGATGTGATTTGAGGGCTTGATTGAGTCCGTAATATGTTTTGGGACTGGTTGGTGTTATTGGTCGGGGTCCCGGGGGTCTCGGGTGTGTTTCGGATGCCCAACGGGTCATTTTTGGAAGATTTTTGCCGTTTTGAGCATAAATGTAATGATCCAACAGTCTATTTTTAGTTCTAGAGATCCAAATTTGATTTCGAGACTTCAAAAAATTAAATAATGAATTATAGGACTGATCCGGAAATTTTGGTTTAATTTCATCAAGTCGCGATTGGGTTTTTGACGCGAAATGTGAGTTAATTGTTTAACGAGCGAAATTGATATTGTACTGAGAAAATAAGATCCAAATTCAGTTTTGTTTGAACCACTGGATCCGTATCAAAATTACGGAGCCATAGAAAAAAGAATCGTCAAATTCCGAGTTCGTATGATGGAGTTAGAACCATTTTAGTGAAAAATGGCTGTGATGCAATTTTCTTTAAAAAAAAGCTGCTGCATTTTATGAATAGTGCACAGTACCCCCGCGCGTGAACAGTAACCGCGCGGGTGAACAGTGAACAAAGACCCCGCGCATGAACAGTGACCGCGCGTGAACAGTACCGAATTTTCTGGGCAGTGTTTTAATCCGAAAAATTTGGCATTTTAGCCACATCTTGAGTTCTAGAGCTCCGATTGAGGGCGATTTTCGCGGCGTTGTTCTCGTCTCAACAAGGGGGTAAGTATTCTATATCCAAACGTGATTTTATTAAATGATTCCATGGTTATTTTCATCAAGTATTAGTGAATAAAATGGAAGAAATTGGAGAAAATTTATAAATTTTTCAAAAAACGAAAATTAAAGATTTGAGGGGCCATTTGAACTTCGAATTTGGTAAATTTTATATGTACGGACTCGTGGCGAGACGAGGAATCCATTGATGTGACTTTCGTAATTTTTCGAGACATGGGCCCGGGGCTCGGGTTTTGGAAATTTCGTGAATTTCGATATTTTTCGAGTCTTTTCGATTGGGTTATATTCCCTTAGCCTATTGTAATATATTCGTTGTGGTTTTGGCTAGATTCGACCCGCGTGGGTCCGATTTGAGGGGCAAAAGCGTCGCGAGCTAGAAATTTCACCGGTTCGAGGTGAGTAATACTTGTAAATGATATCCTGAGGGTTCGAAACCCCGGATTTGCACATCATAGTGCTGTATTGAGGAGACTTGCATGCCGGATATGAGCGTGGGGTAGAGCACCGTTGGGGATTGTGACTTGGTCCGTCCCGATTGTTTATTTTATCGCGTATTTGACTGAAACTACTTGTTTTTCGTCATATTTGGGCTTATCGCCATATTTGGGCTTCGTGC
>MU770017.1:77348-108732 GCA_026770625.1 Nicotiana glauca | reverse complement strand
CGACTCTGAATCTTTTAAATAAAAGAATTCCGTTTCAACCGTCCTTTAATTGGAAAAACTCTTTTTATGTTTATACCCTTTCGCCGGGGTGTAAGCACCGTAAAAAAGAGGTGTGACAAGATGCATTACTCCTAAAAACTTTCTTACACTCACTGTTTACACCATATTATTAAATACAGGTGAATAAGGTAAATTTTATCAGAGAGTGACCCACTATTCTCCTACATTGTAGACAGAGACTGAACTGAATGAAAGCTTTAAAAATGTGATTATAGAGGACGATAATCTTCTTACTTAAATACGTAATTATATTCGCTTTTTTTGAACGATTCTGCTTGGCTTGTATTTTTGAAGGTTCATAAAAAACGGCCTAGTGATCAATACTTATTGCTTCACAATGACTTTCAGGTTTCATTTTGTGGCGTTTCATAGTCATGCAATGCGGATTTTTTTATTATATCCACTTTTCCTGTATATTAGTATATGATAATTTTGTAAATATTTTTTTGATGGACACCGATTGGCCTAAATTTTCGTAGGTCCATAGGGAACGATATAGTGACCAATACTCAATGCTTCAACATGACTTTCGGGTTTAGTGGTGTTTCGATGCCATGCAATATGAGTTTGTGATTATTTTGTGTGTTGGTACATGGTGATTCTATTTTTGACAGGCTCCGATTGGCTTGAATTTTCGTAAGTCCATAGCAAACAGCCTAGTGATCAATATCCATTGCTTCGCCATAATTTTCGAGTTCATTTTATGGTGTTTCGAGGTTTTGCAATACAAATTTATGATTATATCCACTTTTTCATGTGTATTAATACATGTTGATTTTGTAGATTTTTTGACGCACTCCGATCGGCCTGAATTATTGTAGGTCTATAGGTAATGGCCTAGTAACCAATACTTATTATTTCTTTGCCATGACTTTTTGGTTTATTTTATGGCGTTCCATTGTCATACAACACGAGTTTGTGATTATATCCATTTTCGTGTGTATTAATATATGATAATTTTGTTAATATTTTTTTAACAAACTCCGATAGGCTTGAATTTTTGTATGTCCATAGAAAACTGCCTAGTGCCTAGTACTCATTGCTTCACCATGATTATGAGTTTATTTTGTGATATTTCATGGCCATTCCATACGAATTTGTGATTATATGTACTTTTTTGTGTGTATTAGTATATGCTGATTGTGTAAAAATTTTTGAGGACACTCCGATTAGTCTGAAATTTCTTAAGTCTATAGGAAACGACCTAGTCACCAACAATTATTGCTTCACCATAATTTTTGAGTTCATTTTATGGTATTTTGAGGTCATGCAACATAAATTTATAATTATATCTATTTTTCATGTGTATTAGTACATGCTGATTTTGTAAAGAAATTTTGACGGGCTCTAATTGGCTTGAAATTCGTAGGTCTATAGGAAACAACCTAGTGACCAATATTATTTCTCCATAATTTTTGAGTTTGTTTTATAATATTTCGAGGTCATTCAATACGAATTGTGATTATATCCATTTTTTCATATATCTTAGTATAAGTTGATTCTGTAAATTTTTTTTACGGACTCTGATTGGCCTGAATTTTTGTAGGTCCATAGGAAATGATCTGGTGACTAATACTCATTGCTTCTGTAACCCCCTAGAAAATGTTGAAGTATTTAAAGAAGATCGGCATGTGCTAATTACATTAATTCGCATGTGAGCAAGGGCTAATGATATCACTTGAACTTGATAATATGTGTATGAGATATATTAGAAATAGTTTATAGTCTAAGAAAAGCCCTAAGGCTAAGTCAGGTGGGAAACTATATGATGGGATAAGTTTCAAATGAGTTCGCACAAGACTTAACTTCAAACGAGCATAACTCTCAAGATATGAAAAGTTATATGGTGTATGACATATCAAATTAAATTTTACGTGTATAGTTTTCAGTTCTTCAAACCACTTTATTTAGATATTACTACGATGAGTTATGAACTTTTTCCCAGAAGGTGATAGTGCAGCTAAGCAGTAGGCTATGCAACCTGCGTAGGCTACGTAGCAGGCTACGCAAACTTCAGAGACAATTTTAGATCTTTGGCCAAGGGAAAGCCTCCTGCATAAGTTTTATGCGTAGGCTATGCCAGGAGGCTATGCAGATTTAGGGTCTATTTTAAAAGGAATGAAACATGGTTTTATAGGGAGAATAAGTTAGTTGTCGGGAATCACCATTTGGATAAGATACATCACTAGTTCTTGAAAGGGTGTTCTTGAACCTAGGGTTTTGTTAGAGAATGCAATGAATAGTGACTTGATGATGTTGGATAATTAACGTAGTATTATTACTGACTCCAAATGAGTATTAAATAATAAAAATAAAATTGAATAGGCTAATGGGTGAACCTATAGGATAATTTAGGGTGGTTGAAGTCTTGTTTTCGAATTGTGAATGAATGGATATTTATGAATCTTTTCGTATTTATTTTAATGTAGTTGTGATATCTAATGTTAGATATTGAATTATAGGTGATATTCAGGCATTTTAATCAATTGGAGCATTGTAGTATTTTTGGAGCTTAAAGTTCGAGGTAAGTTGATTAAGACTACTCTTCTTGAGGGATTCTCTCCAAAATCATATTTTGAGTTGATACATTATACAATTTGTAAATGTGCATCCGTATTTATGGGGACAAGCGAAAAAGATGTCACCATACGCTTCTAAATTTGTTGCTTACGAAGTGTCATGCAATTTTATAAAAATATTATTTTCAAAATTTATTGGCAAACTGACACTTATGAAAAATATTATAAGTTTTATTAAAATTTATATGTTGATAAGAATATAAAATGCTTGAGTGCTAAAGATATATTTTCGTAAAAAAAAATTATCTTTTAAAATTTCAACAAAGGAGTAGCACTTGTTGCATCTATAGATTGATATTAAATTGCTAAAGGCTTAAACATTAAAAAGGTAATACATTTGGTTTTGTTTAGATGGTTTAGATTGATTATGGAAATCGTGATTTGAAAAAATAGATCCTTTGAGGTTATTATGCGATGAATCTATTTTTGATATGTAAAATATTTTGGGAGTTACTAGTGAAGACCACCGAAATTGGCTCGAATGTTGAGTTCGTTATCATGGAACTACAGGTGCCGGTGTAGGAACACATTTCAAGGCTAAGCCGAAGTTTGCGAGATAAAGCCCCCCATTGAGAGGAAAAATGATCATTACTTAAAGTAATGAGGCTAAGTCGACTCGTACGACACTACGGGGAGCCGCCCATTCAAGTAGGGTCAAATACTTATTGCTAGGTCGATCACCTAGTAGTTGTTCATTATGTGGACGTCGTTATAGTACTTCCGGCGAAATGTAAAGACCGTTTTTATATGTTTAGGCCTAAGGAGCCGAAAGTGATTTAACAACTTAATGAAATTGAAATGATGTTATATGATTTTTATTAAAAATCTTGGATTGATATAAATGTTCTACGAATTTATCATGGTTTATATTTTTTATGTCTTTTTATTTGAAGTGATAAAGAGCATGATTTATATAATTTTATTGCTTTATATCAAATATTAGTTGTATAGTTATTTGTAAAAAATTTATCCCAGAAACTTGAGCTAGAGAGAGTCTATGCCACTTATTGAGTACCGAGGTGGTGTACTCAGCCCTCTGGAACCCCTCTTCAGGGCTCCGCTTACTTTACATTTTCAGGATCCAGGGTATATTACGTGGCATGCACACATGGCTAGTATGACTCTCTTTCCAAAGTATACAGTGAGGCACCACTCCTATTTCAAGGTAGCTATAAAGTTATCTTTATATTTTATGTTAATCGGGCATTTACCGAAATATTGAGTTCTATTCTTGGTGAGGCTCCATAAATAGTTGTGAAGAGTTGTAGTAATGGGGTTGTACACGACATACCTATAAAGATATTTATGTTACTTAGTCTCGTTGTTATGATTATGAGAGGCTTCATGTATTGTTGAATTAAAAAATATTACATCATTTATCTTGATTTATATATGATTTTCAAAGAGCTTCTGCAGTTAAATTGATTCTCATGCATATGGTTTGTGTGCATCATATGGGTTGGTTCGCTCGGGTCGAATAGTGTATCGGGTGCCGGCCACGTAGATTTGCATTTTGACAGCTTTGCCATGACTTTAGAGTTTATTGTAAAACTTTTCATGGTCATCCAAAACGAATTTATAATTATATTTACTTTTTGTGTGGTAATATATGTTGATTTTGTAAAAAAAATTGACGGACTCCAATTAGACAGAAATTTCTTAGGTCCATAAAAACGACCTAGTGAGCAATACTATTTTACATAATATCAAACAATTAATCACTTTGTCTAGAAAAAAATACAGACTACACACACAAATCAAAAAACATCAAGTGAAGCTAATAAAGGTCTCGAAATATGGAAATAAGGGCTAATACTCAAAATGACCTATCTGGTCGTCACATTATCCACCTCTAAAATGAACATTCATCCTCGAACGGACATAGAAAAGTACCTGGACTATAAAAAGGTATAGGTATCTACTCTGCATATCGAACTCGGACTCCGACGTAGTTGCCTCGATCGCCTGACATCTCCATTTCACTTTCACATAAGGAAAACTCTTAGATCTCAACTTTCGAAGCTGCCGGGCTAGAATGGCCATCGACTCCTCCTCATAGGCCAAATTTCATCAAGATGAACCATGCTAAAGTCTAGAACATGCGAGTTGTCCTCATGGAACTTCCGAAGTATGGAAACGTGGAATACCGGATGTACCCATGCTAATCTAGGAGGCAATGCAAGCCTATAAGCAACCCCCCCCAAATCTATCCAAGATATCGAATGGGCCAATAAACCTCGGGCTCATCTTGCCCTTCTTCAAAAATCGCATTACGCCCTTCATATACGACACTTTGATGAGAACCTTCTCACCCACCATATAAGCTATATTAAGAACCTTCCGGTCAGCATAACTCTTCTTCCTGGACTGAGCTGTACGAAGTCATTCTTGAATCACCTTAAACTTTTCTATAGCATTAGAGACCGAATCAGTGCCCAACAATCAAGTCTCTATGGGTTCAAACTGTCACGACCTGGAATTTCCACCTTCGGGAGTCGTGATGGTGCCTACTCGTAGAAGCTAGGCAAGCCACGCTCTTATATTCTCCTCCTTTATTTTAAATCATTTTTAACAAAAATTAACAACAAGTGTTCAATAATTAACAACTGCGGAAACATGATAATTAATGCGGAAGATTTAAGTTAAGTAAACTGAACAATAATGCGAAATTCACCATATATCTCTATCCAAGGACTGGTGTCACATCACTCACAGACTACTAAGAATACTAAAGACAATTGTTTGAAAAGAAACATAAACTGTTTGTCTCGAAATACATGAGATAACAGGCGGAAATAAAAGGTAGAGGAGACTCCGGGCCTGCGGACGTCGGTAATGCTACCTCGGTGTCTTCGGATGGAAAGCTCGCTCTCAGACTACTACTGCTGCTCAAATGCTGCTCCAACACCGGGATCTGTGCAAAAGAGCACAGAGTGTAGGATCAGCACAACCGACCCCATGTGCTGGTAAGTGCCTGCCTAACCCCGACGAGATAGTGACGAGGCTAGGACCAGACTCCAGATAAACCTATGCAGTTATATAATATGAGGCACAAAAATAACAGGAAATAACAAGTAAAATTGGGGAGGGGAAACATTCTCTGGGGATAGCAAATAAAAATAAAATCAGGGATGAAAGAGTAAACATATACAATCTAGCTCCTAACATAGAATAAAGGAAGTAAGACCACTTTTATGTCTGACTCATCCTGTTGCAGGCGTGCGACCCGACCCCATTTCGTCATGACTCGTGGTAGGCATACCACCCATTCCCATTTCAATCAATATCTTGTGGTAGGCATACCACTCGCTCCCATTTTAATGTCATTTGTGTTAGGCGTACCACTCGCTCCCATTTCAATATCACTTGTGGTAAGCGTACCACTCGCTCCTATTTCAATATCACTTGTGATAGGCGTACCACTCGCTCCCATTTCAATATATTATGTGTGGTAGGAGTACCACTCGCTCCCATTTCAATATATCATATGGTAGGCGTACCACTCGCTCCCATTTCAATATATCATTTGTGGTAGGCGTACCACTCGCTCCCATTTCAATATCACTTGTGGTACGCGTACCACTCGCTCCCATTTTAATGTCATTTGTGTTAGGCGTCCCACTCGCTCCCATTTTAATGTCATTTGTGTTAGGCGTCCCACTCGCTCCCATTTTAATGTCATTTGTGTTAGGCGTCCCACTCGCTCCCATTTTAATGTCATTTGTGTTAGGCGTCCCACTCGCTCCCATTTTAATGTCATTTGTGTTAGGCGTCCCACTCGCTCCCATTTTAATGTCATTTGTGTTAGGCGTCCCACTCGCTCCCATTTTAATGTCATTTGTGTTAGGCGTCCCACTCGCTCCCATTTTAATGTCATTTGTGTTAGGCGTCCCACTCGCTCCCATTTTAATGTCATTTGTGTTAGGCGTCCCACTCGCTCCCATTTTAATGTCATTTGTGTTAGGCGTCCCACTCGCTCCCATTTTAATGTCATTTGTGTTAGGCGTCCCACTCGCTCCCATTTTAATGTCATTTGTGTTAGGCGTCCCACTCGCTCCCATTTTAATGTCATTTGTGTTAGGCGTCCCACTCGCTCCCATTTTAATGTCATTTGTGTTAGGCGTCCCACTCGCTCCCATTTTAATGTCATTTGTGTTAGGCGTCCCACTCGCTCCCATTTTAATGTCATTTGTGTTAGGCGTCCCACTCGCTCCCATTTTAATGTCATTTGTGTTAGGCGTCCCACTCGCTCCCATTTTAATGTCATTTGTGTTAGGCGTCCCACTCGCTCCCATTTTAATGTCATTTGTGTTAGGCGTCCCACTCGCTCCCATTTTAATGTCATTTGTGTTAGGCGTCCCACTCGCTCCCATTTTAATGTCATTTGTGTTAGGCGTCCCACTCGCTCCCATTTTAATGTCATTTGTGTTAGGCGTCCCACTCGCTCCCATTTTAATGTCATTTGTGTTAGGCGTCCCACTCGCTCCCATTTTAATGTCATTTGTGTTAGGCGTCCCACTCGCTCCCATTTTAATGTCATTTGTGTTAGGCGTCCCACTCGCTCCCATTTTAATGTCATTTGTGTTAGGCGTCCCACTCGCTCCCATTTTAATATATCATTTGTGGTAGGCGTAATCCTCGCTCCTATTTCAATATCCCTTGTGATAGGCGTACCACTCGCTCCCATTTCAATATATCATGTGTGGTAGGCGTACCACTCGCTCCCATTTTAATATATCATTTGTGGTAGGCGTAATACTCGCTCCTATTTCAATATATCATGTGTAGTAGGCATACCACTCGCTCCCATTTCAATATATCATGTGTGATAGGCATACAACTCGCTCCCATTTTAATATATCATGTGTGGTAGGCGTACCACTCGCTCCCATTTCAATCCAACACAGTATCACAAAGAGAATCCCGGCAAGGGAACAAGATAAGATAATGTTTTCCCGGCAAGGGAACAAGAATGTCAAATCAATTATCCACGCAAGGGAGATCCAGCTATAACCAACCTTATTCAATTTCTACTTAACTCAATTAACACCAATACTCATTCATAACTAAATATTTTTTCAGCATCAAAGATCTTCAACTAAGTTCTCATAGAATCAATTAAGAATACAACAATTTATCAATTTAGGACTCACGGTCATGCTCGACACCAACATATAGATACTCGTCACCATGCCTATACGTCGTACACAGCACCCAAAAAAGTAGCAAATATGACTCGACTCCTAATCTCTCAAGCTAAGGTTAGACCGAACACTTACCTCAACTTCCACGGCCAAATCAATCCGCAACAACCGCCTTCCCTCTCGAATTTGGCTTCAAATCAATCAAATCTATGCAATAACAACTTTATAATATCAATATATGCTAAATAAATCGAACCCAATGCCTAAATGTAGTTTTCCATGCTTTCTTCCCAAAATTTCAAAAATCGACCCCGAGCCCGCTTGGTCAAAACACAAGGTTCGGACCAAATTCATATCACCCATTCACCCACGAGCCTGAATATATAATTTATTTTGAAATTCGACCCCAAAACGAGGTCTAAATCAGGAAAAATCGAAAAGCCCTAATTCTACCCATTTCCCTCAATTTCTACCATAAATTACGTGTTCTAGGCCTAGGATTTCAATAAATAATGATGGAAGATGAAGAAAACGAGTCAAACAATACTTACCCGAGAAGCTTTAGTGAAGAAGTGCTCTAAAAATTGCCTAGAAGCTTTGGAGAAGAAAGGGTTTGTGTATTTGGTGAGAATTTCCCATCACTGTTCTATTTTGGACATTTTAAATAACTGGGCAAATTTTCCCTTTCTCTTTACCCCAGGGTAGGGGTAAGGTCTGCGTACACACTACCCTCCCCAGACCCCACTAAGTGGGATTACACTGGATTGTTGTTGTTGTTGGGAAAATTTTCCCTTTGCGTTCGCGGGAGCAAGGTCGCGTTCGCGAAGGGTTGGCTTAACAGACTATCGCGTTCGCGATGAGAAGGACGCGAATGCGAAGAGAAAGGACTGGGGTCCAGGGATCTTGGCCTTCGCGAACGCGCGGGACTACACGCGGATGCGATGAAGAGACTCTTGTAACTACACGAACGCGAGGATACGAAAAGCGAACGCGAAGAGGAAAGAAGGCTAAACGCGAGCCAGAGCTGCGAATGCGATGAAGGAAAATGAGGAGCTTCGCGAACGCGAAGAAGGAATTGTCTGCAACAGCTGAAGCCCATTTTCTGCAATTTTTCCAAGTTCGAACCCACTCTGAAACACTCCCAAGCCCTCGGGGCTCCTAACCAAACACATACACTAACTCAACGACATATTACGAACTTAACCGTGCGATCAAATTGCCAAAATAATATCAAAAACAAGGAATTAAACCTCAAAATCACTAGTTTTTCACCAAACTCCATAAACTTTCAAATTTAGAGTTTTAGGTCCGAAATACATCAAACGACGTCCGATTTTGACCAAACTTCACAGAAATATCTTAAAACACCTATAGGACCTGTACCGGGCGCCGGAACCAAAATACGGGTCCGGTTGTTCTAATCAATTTTCATTTCAAAATTTCTTAACAATTTCAGAAAAAACAATTTCTTTTAAAAACTTATTTCTCGGGCTCGGGACCTAGAATTTCGATTCTGGGCATACACCCGAGTCCCATATTTCTCTACGGAACCTCCAGGACCGTCAAATCACGGGTCCGGGTCTGTTTACCCAAAATGTTGACCAAAGTCAAATTTATTCATTTTAACACCAAAATTTAGCATTTTTTTCATAGAATTTTCACATTAAGCTTTTCGGCTATGCGCTCGGACCGTGCACGCAAATTGAGGTGGCTAAAAATGAGGTTTTCAAGGCCTCGAAAGCACGGAATAAGAACGAAAATAGGTGATGATCCTTTGGGTCGTCACACAAACCAATCAATTGGCGAACGATATCGCCTCCCATATAAGCCTATTACGACGCCATCTGAATACTCGATTGGTAACTGCTATGGGAGGCAAACTCCGCGATCGATAAAAATTGATCCCATAAACCTCCGAAATCCATAACACATACGCGTAACATATCGTCCATGATCTGAATGGTGCGCTCGGACTGTCCATCAGTCTGAAGATGAAACGCTGTGCTCAGCTCAATTCGTGTGACCAACTCACACTACACGACTCCTCAAAAATGCGATGTGAACTATGTGCCTCAGTTTGAAATGATAGAAAAGGGCATGCCATGCAAGTGGATAATCTCCTAAATGTAAATATGATCCAACCTCTATAAGGAATATGATGTCGCCACCAGAATAAAGTGTGTGGACGTAGTCAACCGGTCCACAATAACCTAGACTGCTTTATACTTCCTCAAGGTCTGTGGCAAGTCCAAAATCCATAGTGATGCGCTCCAACTTCTACTCCAGTATCTTCAATCTCTGAGTCAATCCACTAGTTTTGATGCTCATACTTTACCTGTTGACAATTCAAATGCAGTGGCAGACCCAGAATTTTTATCAATTCAAAATGCAAATAGCTAGGTCCGCTTGATAAAAATTCTGGGTCCAGTTCATCGCCGAAAAAGTTCTTTCAACTGTAGTATTGGCAACAGGTAGAATCAAAGCAAATTTCACAAGGCTAAACACAAATGGATAATTCAAATGCTTCTATCTTAACTAGTGATTCAGAAAGATCAACAAGTCTTTGTAGATTTGAGAACCTTTCATCAACATCACGAACATCAACAATATAAGTTTCAAGCTGATTGTTGAGTGTAACCATTATATTCTTATCAAAATCATCAGGATACAATTCAGCCATCCTCAATATCTTGTTTATGTCAAAACTGGAAAATGAGTCAACTGGATTTAAGCAATCTACAACAAGAAAGTTCGTTGTCACCTCATTAAAATGAGCATTGAGTTCTTGAACTTACCAATCAATAATATTAAATAATATATCAACATGATAGTGATGTAAAATAGTATAATCAACAACTTTACATCGAGATCTTCCAGAGTTAACACAAGGGTCATCAAAGTTTGGTATCAGAATATTATACTTGACACAAAATACAGATACCTTATCTATAAGTGAATCCCATTCTTCTTTTCTTAGCTTTTGCAATCGTCTCTTTGCCACTTCAACAAGTAGAATGGCATTTGCAATATCTTGATCCTTTTTTTGTAAGGATGTATTAAGCTCATTTGTGATCCCCAAAACATCTCTCATTAGGTGTAACATGAAAGCAACCTCAAATTTTTGACAAGTGCTAAGATATCCCTTTGCCTTAGCTCTTTCTTCTAAAGTTCAGGCATCAACAACATGTCACGATCCATATACTAATCCCTCGTGATGGCGCCTATCGTGGTACTAGGCAATCCGACATTTCGAAAAATAATTCCAATATTTAACAGAAAATGAACTAAGAAATTTAAATAACCAAAGTTTTCATAAAAACGGGGTAAACCCAAACACAAGTGCGGAAATATAACTCCTAAACCGGAGTATCACTGGCT
The DNA here is from genome assembly GCA_026770625.1 of Nicotiana glauca. Classification (NCBI taxonomy): domain Eukaryota; kingdom Viridiplantae; phylum Streptophyta; class Magnoliopsida; order Solanales; family Solanaceae; genus Nicotiana; species Nicotiana glauca. The sequence continues at coordinate 97,571 of MU770017.1, read as the reverse complement.
CATGAGCATCTATACAACCATTCTATAAAGAAGGGTCTACAAGAATGTGTATAAAAATACAAATAAAGAAAAGACAAGGAAGGAGAAACAAGGACTGCGAATGCCGGGCATCTACCTCGTAAATCTCCGACGATCAACCATGCACGAGATCAACGCCCACCGTATCCGGAAACACCCGGATCTGCACATGAAGTGCAGGGTATAAAATGAGTACAACCAACTCAGTAAGTAACAATAACAAGTAGACATGCTTTCAAATCCAGTAATTTAAGTCAAATCCGTTATACGTTACCAAGTTCAGATAAAATGGGGTACAATATCTTCCAGAAATTTCAAAATAGTGATGTATATCAGCTAAGTATAACAACAAATGAAATCAAGTAAAACCTCTCAGGGCAACTGTCGCTTGATCTTTCTCAATAGCTCAATCTCTCCGCTCTCAGTCCTCAACACTCGTATTCAATAGGTACCTACGCTCACTGGGGGTGAACCGACTCCAGAGGGGCTTGTTCAGCCCAAGCGCTATATCGTTGCGGCGTGCAGCCCAATCCATAATATATAAATAGCCATAAGGCTTGTTGAGGCAATCAACCCGATCTCTCTCTTTCCCTCTCTCTCTCTCTCTCTCTCTCTCTATATATATATATATATATATATATATATATATATATATATATATATATATATATATATATATATATATATATATATATATATATATATATATATACCCGTAGGCTCGTTGCAACCCGGTCCATATACATCCAACCCGCAGGCTCGTTGCGTTGTGGAACCTGATCCATATATACACATATATCTCACAGATCGACAGTCAGGCCCTAACTCAATCACCAACCTCTCCAGTCTCTTGGGCTCTCAGAAATCATACAATTCAGCCCAAATAGAGATAATAACATATATCAACAAGAAATAAGAAGAGATAGAGATATGATACGCAAGTAAAATCGTGACTGAGTACAAGACAACAAATAATTCAACAAGTACACGACTTCTGCAGGTCCCAACAGTGACATCATATATCCTAAACATGATTTCTAACATAATTTGCAGTCAAATTTCTATAACACAAAGAGAGCATATAGCTAACAGCATGTTATTCAACTTTATAGTTTCACAGGACGGGCCAAGTCACAATTTCCACTGTGCACGCCCACATGCCTGTCACCTAGCATGTGTGTCACCTCCAAATCAATCACATAATGCATAATCAGGGGTTTCATACCCTTAGGAACAGATTTAAAACTGTTACTTACCTCAATTCGAGCAAAACTCTACTTCAACATGCATTTGCCTCGCGAATTGACCTCCAAATGACCCGAATCTAGCCACAATCAATATAGGCCTAAGGAATCAATTCCACAAGAAAAATATAAAATTATAGCCAAAATTCAAAATTGGCTCAAACCCGGCCCTCGCGCCCATGTTTCAAAATTTGACAAAAGTCACAAAACCCGAAAGCTCATGCACTCACGATTCTAACCATACCAAATTTACTCAAATCCGACAACAAAATCCCATTCAAAACGCCAAAACTCTAGCCCAAGAAGTCTTCATCTTTTTCCCCAAATTTTCATCCTAAATCACAAAATAGATGGTGGAATTAAAGGAATAATCATGGAATTTGACCAAAATTAGATAGGAATCACATACCCCAAACACCCATACAAAAATCTCTCCAAAAATTGCCTTCTACCGAGCTCCCACTTCAATTTTATGATATGAACTCGAAACCCTCATTCTGAATCTTTTAAATCTTTTAAACCCTCAAAACCTTCATCACGATTGTGGAAAATACCTCGCGATCGCGAGGCACAATTATGTTTCCCCACAAGTTATCTCTATATGAACGCGAAATCTCCAACACGAACGCGATGCTTTGCCCTATTAACTTATACGATCGCGAACAACCTCATGCATTTGCGATGAACAAAACACTTGACCTCAGATCCTATTCCTTTTCCTCTTCGTGAATGCGGCCTAGTCCACGCGTTTGCATAACACTACCCTCAAAGCAACGCCATCACGTACCACCACTCGCGAATGCGTAGGGAAAATTCCATTAGCGACCAGCTTAAACTATGCAATCGCGGACCTAACCACGCGATCACATATAAGGAAACCAGATGAGCAAAAACCAGAAACTGCAGCTATTAAACTAAGTCAAAAATTGATCCATTAACCACCCGAAACTCACTCGAGGCTCCCAAGACCTCAACCAAATATACCATCAAGTCCCAAAACCTCATACAAACTTAGTTGAACCCTCAAATAACCTCAAACAACATCAAAAACACGCATTACACCTGGATTCAAGCCTAATAAATTTTGGAATTTCCAAATTCTACAATTAACGCCGAAACATATCAAATCATATCCGATTGAACATAAATTTTGCATATAAGTCACAAATGACCCTACAAATCTACTCCAACTTTAGAAAAAATCCAATACGACCCGAATATCAAAAGTTCACCCCTAGTCAAACTTTCCAAAATTTCAACTTTTGCCAATTCAAGCCTAATTCTACTAAGGAACTTCTAATCACAATCCGGATACACTCCTAAGTCCAACTTCCCCTAACGGATCTAACAGAACTATCAAAATTGAAATTCGAGGTCGTTTATACAAAAGTCGACATCCAGTCAACTTTTTCAACTTAAGCTTTCAATTAAGAGACTAAGTATCTCAATTATCTTTGAAATCTCTGGGGACTCGAACCAACCAACCCTGTAAGTCATATAACAACTGTAGAATACAAAAGGAACAGTAAATGGGAAACGGGGCTACTACTCTCGAAATGACAGGCTAGGGTCGTTACACAAACATTAATATCAAGAACATCAATAATTGAGCCAAACATAGAAATAAAGTTCTTAAAAGATTTGTAGTGCAAACCCCAACGAGTATCGTCAGCTCTAGCAGGACCAAGTTCTTGATTCAAACCCCTACCAATTTCAAGTTCACCCATATCTAATGCCTCTTGAACTTCTTATGCTTGAGATTCTCGAAGATCATCCATATGTTTAAAAGAATGCAGATTTACTTTCTTGTTGAATCAAAGTTTTGAGGCCATGTAAATCCTCTTGCATGTTTCTTGCTCCATCATAGTACTGTCCATGCACATAAGATAAACTCAAAGAATCTTGAGCAAGGTAATCAACAATTGCTTCCTTTAAACAGAAAGAACTATTATTACAAACATGAAAGATCCCAATAAAATGCTCCACCATAGATCCACATCTATTAACATATCGCAAGACAATAGCTAATTACTCTTTGCGTGATACATCACATGATTCATCAACTAGCAATGCAATAAAGTCTTCATTTAGATCGTCCATAATTGCTTTAACTGTTTCAATTTTACATGCAATGATAATGTCTTTCTGAATTTTATGAGAAGTCATTTGATCATTTTTTGGAGCCTTTTTCAACATAAGATCATGGATTTTACCGCACCTCTCTGCATACCATGAAAGAATCTCAAGAAAGTTACCCTTATTTAATGATGATTCATCTTCACGATGTCCACTGAATGCCATCCTTGATTCAATAGGAGTCTCACCACCTCAATTGAAGCCTTCAAGTGAATTTTGTGTTCGAGCTTGGTTTGAATGGATTGCCTACCAAATGAAGTTTGAATTGAATATTTTTGTTTTAATAATTCTTCACATTTCCTTTTTGCCTGATTATGAATACTGCTCAACCTACCAACATGCATATTTAATCTGTTCTTTTTGTGCCAATTCTTAAATCCTAAACTTAGAAATACATCACCTCCACCTTGATGACTGCCTTCATCTTGAAATAAGTAACAAGACAAACAATAAGCTGCATCTTCTATCACACTACACTCCAACAAGTTATGATTTTCTTTAAACTATTTAGGATTGAAACGTCGCTTTAATCCCGAAAAATCTCTCTGAGGAAACTTATGATGTGGGGGTTGGCAAGGACCTCTTCGGAGGTGTCCTCTTCTAATCATATCAACGCATTTGGATGAAAGTCTCTAATGGGTATTCTCTAATTTGGATCAGTCTTTAAAGAATCGAGATCTTTCCTTGTCTTTGTTTTTTTAAAGGATTGAGGTGATTAAAATTTTCTTCCACGAGAGTAGCAATTAGAGAGGATGAACTTGATTGTGGCAACTTGGAGGATACCAGAGGATAAAATCTCTTCATTGTAACATAAACTATATTACCAACTAGAATTCGAATTAGAAGAATAATTTAATTAAACTTAAATTTAAACTAGCATTTATTCATTCTTCACTAGTAATTTAATTTTCTTTTATTTTACATATCATTATATTATAAAACAGTTAGATAAGATTTTGTCACGACCCTAAAACGGACCCGGTCATGATGGCGCCTATTGTGAAACTAGATCAGCCGATACAAACCTCAAAACCAACCAAAAAATTATAATAAGTCATTTAAAGTCATTAATAAGCTAAAATCCCAAAAAGGTAAGGTAAAATAGAAAAATGCAGAAATAAAACACAACCCAATATCGGGGTGTCACCAGTCATGAGCAACTACAACTCGTCTAGAAACATAAAAAGAAAATATAGTATGAAACAAAGTTAATACAAAGCGGAATAAAGATAGAAAGGAGAAGCACTGGGTTGCGAACGCCAAGAAGCTACCTAGTCAACTCCGAAAGTCTGCTGGAAGACAAATCAACACTCGCTAGCATGACCCGAGACTCCTGAATCTGCACACAGGATGCAGGGAGTAATATGAGTACGCCAACTCAGTAAGTAATAAAAGTAAAGACAACTGAGCAGTAAGAAAACACGTAATAACACTCATAAAACATCTCAGTTTAGTAAAACCTTTTTTAAAACAACTTTCAATAGTTTCAAGAGAGTGATCAAAACAGTGAGAAAAGAATAGAAATGTAAACAGTCCCTCGAGTAACATATCAACAAAACCAGCCCCTCGGGTTACCTCACAATCACTCGTATCAGCCCCTCGAGCAATAACATGAAACAACAACAGCTCCTCGGGCAATATCACATCTCACACTGGGTACCCGCACTCACTGGGGTGTGAATACTCCTAGAGGGGCTCCTACAACCTAAGCGCTATAATAAGCCATCTCGTGGCATAATCAAACAGGCCCTCAGACTCATAACAAGCCATCTCGTGGCCTAAAAAATCAGGCCCTCGGCCTCATAGTCATGAATCGGTAAAATACTGTTGCGGTGTGCATCCCGATCCCATAATCCTCACAACACAGGCCCTCGGCCTTACCCAGTCAGAAATCTCTCAAGCCACTCGGGCAACAGTAAAACATGATGCTCAGCCCAGAATATCATTTAAAATATCAATACGGAGTAAATATGGCTGAGTTATAAAAACAGTGGATTACAGCATGACTGAGTATAAATATAAAGTCAAAACAATGGGGAATAGTAGCAAAAATCCCTTAAGGGTCCAAAACAGTTGGCACGAGGCCCAAATATGGCATTCAACCCAAAACATGATAATACTTTCCAAAACACAATGATATCAAACAAGTTTTAATCAAATACGCGACTTAACAGTCATATGGGACGGACTAAGTCATAATCCCCAATGGTGCACGACCCCACGCTCGTCATCTAGTGTGTGCGTCATCTCAAAGTAGCACAACGATGTAAAATCCGAGGTTTTATACCCTCAGGACAACATTTACAATCATTACTTACCTCAATCCAGTCCAAATTCTAGCCCGTGATGCCCTTGCCTCTCGAATCGGCCTCCGAATGCTCCAAATCTAAACAAAACAAATTCATACCATAAAAATATATGCTAAGGGAACAAAACCCACTCGAAAATAACCAATTTACACCAAAATTGACCAAACCTGACCCCCAGACCCACGTCTCGAATTCCGATAAAATTCACTAAAATGGAATCCTTACACCCTCACGAGTTCATACATACCAAATATACCAAAATCCAACCAAAAATGATCCCTCAAATCCTTAATCAAAGGTCTCTAATTTCAAGCCCCAGTTCTTCAAATTTTAACTACAAATTTCCATAAATGTCAAGCCTAATCAGTGACATAACACCATAGAAACGAGTTTTAGGTTCAACAAATATTACCTCAACGAAGTTCCCTTGAATTCTCTCTTTAAAATCTCCCGAAAAGCTCCAAAACAGTCTTAAAAGTGGTGAAGAAAGGTTGAAAACCGCGAAGCCCATAATTTATATGTTCTGCCCCAGCTAAACCGCTTCTACGGTCAAACTCTTGCACCTACGGACCTGCACCTGCAGTCCCAGGTGCTCATCTGCATAAATCACTTAAGCGTTCAAGACCGCACCTACGATCAAAATCCCGCACCTGCGATAGACTTTCGCATCTGCAGTTCCAGCTCTTCTTGCCCATTTTTGCACCTGCGACCCTCATTGCACTTCTGTGGGCCCACACCTGCGGTCCCCAAGCCGCATGTGCGGTTATGGCCGGACTTTCAGCAGCTTCAGCTGCAAATTTCGAACTCCAAACTTCCCGTCAACAACCCGAAATCACCCCGAGGCCCTCGAGACCTCACCCAAAAGTACAAAAAAGTCATATACCACTATCTAAACTTATACCGAACTTTGAAACACCTAAAACAACATCGAATCAACAAAATAACATTGGATTCAAGCCTGAGGTTTCCAAAAACTTTCGTATTCTGCTTTTGATCAAAAAGTCTATCAAACCTCGTCTGAATGACCTAAATTTTTGCACACACGTCACAAATGACATAACGGACCTACTCCGATTTCTGGAATTCCATTCCGACCCCTATATCAAAATCTCCGCTACCAACCGGAAAATGCCAAAATTTCAATTTCGCCAATTCAAGCCTAAGTCTACTCCGGACCTCCAAAATACATTTCGATCATGCTTCTAAGTCCCAAATCACCTCCTGAAGCTATCCGAACCATCGTAATTCACATCCGAGATCTGTTTCACATAAGTCAATATCCGGTTAATTTTTCCATCTTAAGCTTACTCAAAAGAAACTAAGTGTATCAAACCTTTACAAAATTATTCCGAACTCGAACCGACCAACATGATACCATATAACATAGATGAACAAAGCATAAAGAAGCAGAAAAGGAAAAAACGGAGCGATAACTTATGAAATGACCGGCCGGATCGTTACAGATTTTCATCATCATTAAAGAGCGTTGAACCACAACTTTGGATTGCAGGAGTTATTATTTTCATCATAACTTTTCTTGAAGCAACAAAGAGAACAAATAAAAAATCAGCAATGTATTTTCTAGTGATGGGCAAGTATTTAAAAGTAGATTACTTATATCATGGAATAATTGAGTTAATTGTAAGGAACACCTATATAATGCAGTTAGCCAAACACATATACACTCATACACCACATATTAACAACTAATCGAAACCTCATCTACTTTCACAATGTAACATCGCTTATTTTCATCAAATACCAAACTAATTGGAAAACAAGATTAATCCGATCCAATGTGTTATAGTCATGACTAAATCACTTAATGATAAGATATACCTAATTTATATGTACAGGAAAAAGATTAGAAATCAGAGAGAAACCTGATGGTGATAGTTGACGGTGAGAGAGGCGACAACCAATACGAAACGATATTGGCTAATTGCAGGAGACGACTATGGAAGGTAGTATTATGACCTTGAAACTAAACTAAAAGATTCAGTAGAGAGAGAAGGGAAGAGAGTAACGACCCGGCCAGTCGTTTGTTGACACCCAATTTTTTCCTATATATATTTTATATGCAAAGAGCCCTCAAAATAGAATATATATATATGCATATATAAGCATATCCAAGTGTTTCCTTATTTTTTCTTAATTTTAAAAGATTTTTAAATCAATTTATCCCCTAGTTTATCCATAAAAAATCCAATAATTATTTCTAAAATTATTACTTTGGTAATTCAATTGTTGAAATTTTGTATTTATGCCAAAATATAGCTGAGAGATTTTTTGCATATTTTTATAAAATTATTTAGTATTTTTTAAGGCTAAAATGGTATAATTGCAATATAACTCCTTTTTAGATTTAATTGTGTTTTATATTCATAAATCTAGGTCTGGTATTTTTAAATAGTTAATTATGTACTATAAACTATTTTAGTACCTTTAATTTATTTCCAGAAATTATTTTATTATTTCTTATAAATCAAATAGAAAAATTGAATATTTAAATGTTAGCCCCATTTTATTTTGATTATAGCCTAAATTGGACCCCAATTTGAATCCCAATTACCCTGGCCCAATTCCTATTAACCCCCGACCCAACTCCAATTTAATCCGACCCAAACCCAGTCTCATTAAACCGCCCATTTACCCGATCAATCCAAGCCATTGATCCTTCAGATAAACGTCCAAAAATCGTCCTTACCTAAATTAATTCTAAACTACCCCCTAAACCCTACATTTCCCACCATATGTCGCCTCTGAATCCCCCTCCTCTCTCAAATCTTCTCTATAGCAACCCCAAACCCTAGCCGCCGCCACCTTAACCTACCCTAATCCATGACTTCCCAGGGCCATCTAAGACCTGTATCAACCTCCCATGGATTATACGTATTTGTTTCTACGGTATCATGACCAGCTCTTGAAGGGGTTTGGTCCAGTCTTTGCTTGATGACCTTTCTCCGGTCATCTCTGACTTTTCTCCGGCCAGCCATGGCCATTCGAGTTAGGCCTGTGACTCTCCTAGATAGATCGGTATCTTTCAAGGCTTCTCTTGTTGCTTTTGGGTTATTTTGAAACCCTAATCTCTGAGAACTTTTTAACTTCGTTCTAATCTGCCTTAGATCCATGCTTGCCATGAGTTTTTAAGCATCTTTCTCGAAGCTTCTTTAATTTTGCTTTCAAAAAGGACTCTTCGTCTTCTTCCGATTAGGGTTTTCTTGCAAGTTTTTCTTTGTAAAATCTCCTCTGATCTTAACATATGATTTTCTTATGTTTTTGCTCTTGTCATTTTCCTATTTGAGTTTAGCATGTTAAAAACCGTAATTTCTTTTGGGTTTCTGAGACTATTTGCTAAGTATTTGTCTGATTTGTTTGTTTATCATCTTTAAATTCGATTGACGTTGAAAACTCTAATTTCTTTTGGGTTTCTGAAGCTGCTTGCTAAGTATTTGTGTGATTTATCTGTTTATCATCTTTAAACTCGTTAGTATATTGAAAACCCTAATATCTTTAGGTTCATTCAAGTTTTTGAAATTGTTTGCTAATATTTGTTCGATTCATTTATTTATCATCTGTTAAGCTTGAATATTGTTAAAGAAAAAACTATGTCTTCGGGTTTGAAGCTGCTCGTTTGAATGCCTGACTTGATTTGAAGTTCCTTGTTTCAACATCTCTTTTCTTTGTGTGATTCCTCTAATTCTAGATTCTTACTATCTTTGAAACTCGACTATGCTGTGAGACCCTTTGCATGCTCCTGATACTCTATTTTCTTTACTACTTATTCAATGAGAATTGACATACTTGACTATCATGCTTTGAATATTTGCTATCTACTGACTTTGTGCTACTATCACATGCTGTTTTTTTACCAATAGTTTGCCTCGCATGTCTATTGTTTGTGCATTCTATTTATATGATGAGGTTCCTTCTTTTATTGATGCTCAATTTTAGGACTGATTTCAAACCTTTCTTTATGTGAACTCCAATTTCATTTGCTTGTTAAAGTAATTGATCCCTTTCCTTATTATTGCCTTGCTGAATCTTTTTCCCAAAATAAGTGTATCTCTGTACTTGGACTCGATTCCTTACTTAATGTTTTGCTACTTCTTTTATGATAATAATCAGTCTGCCTACAGACTGATTTTCTTTCCTCTTTTAAACCAGTCAGCCCCGTTAAACAAGTGATTCCTCAATTAATGAGGAATCACTTGGTTGATTGATTCTGATTGCTGATTACTTCCATATGTGCATTGAACTTTATGTATTACCTTATTTCTCACATGTTTTCAAAACTATAAATATCCACCTTTTCTTCTTTCAAACACACGAACGCAAGGCATAAAACACTTGAGTTCAGACACACACTCCACTAAAATCCCTCTATTTTCTCTGTTGCTACTTGTATTGGTGCCTTACCTAGCCGACTGAAAGCCAAGGCTAGGATGTGGGAAGCTTGCTTATTTTTCTCTACATTTGCATCTTTACTGGTATGTTCTAACTAATTTTCAGCATCAACAACAACATGTTCCTTTACTATTTCTTTCCTCCTTGTTTGTCTCCTATTTTCATTTAACCAAGTCCCATTATTAAGCATGCTGTAATCTGCCCTTTATATTATGAATTAATGCTTCTTTCAATTCCTTATTATGGATTATGAATCCTAAAATCCCCATCCCCAATGTGTTTTGTATCTATGGTTGGTTTGGGAAAATGACAACATTGGACATTACTGTGCATGACCCAAACATGATCCCCTTGGGATCATAACCTTCATGTCTTCTCTAGTTGTTGTGTATTCTGATTGGTTTGTAGGCATGCCAGCACCTTCTATTGCTATGCATGCCTAAAGTTGATCCCTGCCTAAGTACATAGGCTCTTTGCAATGGATTCCCAACCCCTGACCCCCTTTTGTATGAAGTTATTAGCTCTGTGCTTTACTACTACTATTTTTCCTATCACCCTTTACCCCTGTCCTTTCTCCCCTCAGTTTTAAAACTCTATTTCTGTACTTCCACCACATTCTTAGACTTAAGTTCTGCCCCTTTTGTGTGAGCCTTGCCTTGAGACCTATGAGCTCCCTCTGAACTTGGACACATAAGGGATGACCCTTCTACACTGCACTCATCTCTATTTGGTTCTATGAACCTGGATGTAAGCACTGCCCAGAATCCTTTTGAGACTCTTAGGGAACTCTGACACACCCGGGTCTGAGAAAGGATTTGCAATATGTCTCCTTAAGGCGGTTTATTCCATAACTCAGGGAGGAACCAAGAATCAGGCTTTCTATGGTTGTATTTTCTTTTGTTTTATATTTTGATGTAATTCAATATTTCTGCTTTGTAATAATTTATAATAAGCACTCGAGGTTGGCTAGTGGAAAAAGGATGGGTAATCATGCATGCTCAAGGGTAGACAACATGCCTATAGGACTGCTATTAATCTGCATGTTCAATTTGCATTTAGAAACCATGTTTATAGGATCTTGCATGTTCAACTCTATGTTTAGAAACCATGTCTATAGGACTTACTTTAATTCTGCATGTTCAACTTCACATCTAGATAACCTGCCTATAGGAATTTATCTAAAAATTTTGCACGTTTGTTGCCCTCTAAATAGCATGCTTTAAGATATAAACAACTATAAGCAGATATCATATTCATAATGTGAAATCAGTATAATGTATAGAAATCATGCCTATAAGAATTCCCAAGTAAAATTCTGCCTGTTTCCACTCTACATTTAACATTAGATATCATGCCAATAGGGGTTAAAATCATTCAATCTTAGATATCATGTCTATAGGAATAAAAATCAGCAATAGTGGATACCATCGTCTGTAGGATCTAAAACCAGTCTAATTTAAGATTAGTCTATTCTGAACCAGTTTTTAAGTAACTTAATCTCTTCTTATTAACGCGATTTAGCAAGCATGCATATAGGATCTCAAATCATCTGTCTTTTAAGTTGCTACTGCTTTGCCATATCCCGAATCAGTAATAGATACCATGTTCCTAGGATCTCACCTAAACACTTAGGCAAGCCTTAGGTAATAACAACAATAAAACTAAATTCGCCTCTATTAATTGTTAATTGCTGCAACCAGCATGCAGACCTGATTCCTGCTTCCTAACTGAGTCATGTAATAGACCAGGTCTGCTTCAACAACAACAATCCCCTTGCCATAGCATATTCTTTAGATTTAGAACCTATTTGTTGTTTGAGTCATGCTATTTGATTGCTTTGTTTGAGGAGGTATATATGAGCCTTCAGTATTTTTATGTGCTTCCCCTTTAATTTGCAGTCCTATGTGTTTTGTATGTCGCCTTAGATTTTTTTACCTTTAAAACTTCAAACTCAGCCTGATATCCCCCTTTAGGAATAGTAGTCCTAAGTGCCTTTGCAACTGATAGGAATGGGACGGGTAATAGCATGCAATAATGGTCGAGACCATTCCGCGCTTTAGTACCTTAACGGGGTGGGAAGGGTAGATATGGATATGATGACCGGTGCGTTAATACCACGTGTAGCCCCTCTTTTGAGGAGTTATTACTGAGTATTGCATTGATGTGATCCATATTATAAATTAACCTAGGACTCCCTCCCTTTATTTCCTTTTCTTGCAAAGTATTATAACTTCTTTTCAAAATCAGCCTTTTAATAATTGCCCTTTCAAACTTTGTTTTACTTTCAAGCATTTGTGTATTAAAATCCTCTCTTATTTGAGCCTTATCTATTTACGTGTTATTGCACCAAATTCACAAAGAACTATCTGGCCGGGAACCACACTAGTGAATCTTGAGGGGTGCCTAACACCTTCCCCTTAGGATAATTTCAAGCCCTTACCCTATCTCTGGTTACCAAGAAAACCTAGAAGTGAACCTTGAAGGTGTCCTAATGCACCATAAATCATTAGGTGGTGACTCTTCAAATGTAAAACCCAGTTCTCAAAAGAAATGAGTTGTCTTATACCCAAAATGTCATAAACCTGGTTCCCCCAATGCAAGGAGGGAAAAAAGGGGGCGCGACATCATTTTGAGCATTTCCATCCCGTTCAGCTATTTAAAGTCTTGAGTAGCTTCATTTTACGTATTGTGATATATGTGAATCGTCGGTTTTGATTTTCAGATATTTCGGAGTTAGTTTGGAAGAATGAAATTCAAGGTGTAAAGTGTTGCGACCAAAAATACCCACGCAAGTGTACGTGATCTTCAAGTAATAGAGTAGTGAGTAGAGTATCATTCCCTCGAAGACTTATGATCAACTATTGACTGATTCAAACCCAATTACTTAACTTATTCAAGAGATGTGTCACAAAATAGAGATATAATTATTTTTTTCATCTAAAGTATCAAAAAGTAATCTAACTTAAACAATTAACCAAGTAAATAGTAGTTTCAAATAACAAACAATAGGAGAGGATATTCCAGGGTCACAGGCTTGTTAACAATCTTGTTGTGTTCTTAGCTGAAGATGACTAATTAATTTATCTGGGTTATTGATTCACAAGGTTTATATTACTCGTAAGAATCTGTCGAATTCTCACTCGCCTATTCAAGTTAACTCAATGCCTATATTTCTATGGAATTAAGATTAACAAGAACGCATTTACAATTCTTGTATTCTAACCAAGCAAGGCAATTGGGTATATGTCTATCCCAATTGCAAATCTGTTCCCCGAGGCCCGGGTTCAAGAACCTGCTCTATTTAATTCTATATGCAACCTATAATTCCCACTTTCGAGTTCAACTCTAGATTCGTAGATAGTGCTTCACTGTTAGCTACCCAGCAAAACAATTAATAATAGAATTAAATAAATAACCCAATATGATAAACCAACGTTGTCAAATTAAAATTCAAACAATAACATTCATGTTTTACCCATGACCCTAGAACAATGGGTTTTAGCCAATCATACTATTGTTCAACACAATTGTATTCAATTTCATCACAATTAGCAAAACAAATAGAAGAAAAGAACTTGATGATACAAATCCCTCCTTGCCTCTCTATCTCTTTCTTTTGACTCCAAAAACCTTGATCAAAACTTCCTTGGGCGAGCTTGACCTTATATAGGTTAAGTGAATTTTTATCCAAATTTCCTCTTTTACCCTTAACAAACATCGCCAGAATTCTGGACTAGCGCTGCAGCGCATTTGGCAGCGCATTTGGCCGCGCTAGTCCAGTGCAAGACTGCCTTTGGCCGCGCTGATACTCGCGCTGCAACGCATCTGGTAGCGCTAGTCCAGGTGTGCTGTGGCCTAGTTTTCTTCCTTGTCTTCAATCACACTTGGTTCCAAAGGGTCTTTGTTGCTCCAAAATCGTTCCCAATCACGTTTTCTTGCATAATACGAGCTCTTTAACCTGAAACACACAAAATTCACAATTAGAGCCCATATTTCATCAATTATACATGATATGATCTTGGGATATAGTCAAGCTAGGACATAAATAATAGCTAAATCACCTAGATTTTACCTATTATCAACACCCCACACTTAATTCATTGCTAGTCCTCGAGCAATCAAACCATACTCTAAAGAGATTCATTCACTCAACCATTTCCCCTAACGCATTACACCTATAACAAAGCACATACATCACACCTAGCAATGGAAAATCCTAGTCTCAAAACCGACTTTCAAGTGCCATGCAATATTCATACTTCCTCGAAGTACTCTACACAGAGATCAAGACTTGCCTTTCTGTCACGAATCATATGCCCTCACAATCACATCAAAATTATATAGATCAATTCGCACAATCAAATTCCATGATTATATACATCAAAGAAAAAAATTTCACTCACACTCACAAAAGAAGTCACAAGCATGCAAGTGGTACCATAGACTTGCCCTTAATATAAATCTCTACTAATGCAGGCTCGCTCGATCTAAAATCAATTAGGACTTTTTCTGGTTGTAATGTGGGCTAAGGGACGGGTAGGATATATTTAGGACTAGTGACTAACCCTCCTAAGCACTTTAACACATCACCTAATCACTTTGACGCAAATTCTTCAATCCCAACTTCAATTTCACAACTAAAATCACTCCCAACAATGTTCCCTCTTTCTTTAAGCACTACTTTAATTTATACCCCACTAGCAAGAACAAGACAACAATTTATTCACCTACATTTTCCTTTTTCTTCACCATTTTTTTTCAGTTTCTGCTAGTGGTGTATTACTTTACAAAAATAAGTGCACCCATCCTTCTTTCATTGGTTCCACTCAAAAAGTCACCCTACACTTAGTTCCTTCTTACTTCTTTCAGCGCCCATCTCACAATTACAGTGCTTTAAGAGGTCAAAAGGATCAAAAGATATCGATTAAGAAAAAAAGGATATAGGCTTGAAATGTGGGTGCCAAATAAAAGCCTATAGGCTCAAAAGGGTTAACTAGGGACAAATTTTATTTGTGACAAGCAATCAAGCTCAAAAAGATCAATGAAAGCCTAAAATCATTTTTCAAACCGAACATCACCTAAAATTTCGCTTCAATTCACATATCGGGCAAGTTCTAGAAACACGTACAATACATGGACTATACAAATATCTTACCACACGTGGCATATGACTCATTGAGATCAGCTCATCAAGAAGCTCCGTTAAAAGCATTCAATTCAGTAACAAACATACAAATTAAGGTACCTTCAGTGAGATTCAGCAATTAAGACTAATCATTACACTCTAGGGTCTGTTGTGTTCAGGTGTGTAAATGTTCTGGGTTCTCTTTCATTTTATAGCTCGTGGCCCATTACTCTACTATACAAAATCAAAAACAAAAAATAAAAACTACCTACACCCGGTTCATGTTAAAACCCTTGGAAAAGAACCGCGGCCTAAAGAAAAACCAAGGGGGAGTTGCTACACTACCTAAGAATAGAAAATCTTTTTGGCGTTTTCTTTAGACTCAATTCCCTCAAGATAATTTCCTTACGATCCGTCATCAGGAAGAGCCTATAATTTTTCATTTTTTTTTCCTCTTTTTTTTTTCTCGACTCAGTCCCTCAAGAACCCCGTCGAAGGGGATCCGTCGTCGGGCCAAGCCATTTACCTAAAAAAAATTTACTCCTACTCAACACAAACTATCAAGTCAAAACAACCAATTAATTACAACTACATACAACATACAATGAGAGAATCCCCACCCCACACTTAAAATGCAGACATGTCCCTATGGCCGAAAATAAAAAAAAGAACAGTGAGGTAAAGGAAACTCCCCTGAGGTGTCATTCCTGGTCGAAGACGGTATCGGGGTTCACATTGCACACATGCCCCAATGCTCGTAGCCAACCCATAAACTTCTTCTCCGACTTGACTTGTCAGTCAGCTATAGAGTCCGCACGAGTGCTCAAATCAGTCATGGAGGCCCACAGACCTGCCATCTCCTGCTCCATAGCAGTAAAACGAGACACCCGGGCAGGCCCGGAAGAAGTTTCAGGTGCAAAAGTTCCGGTAGCTACCACATTTTGCTTCAGGGCTTGCGGTGCGACTCTTTGAGGTTCATCATTACCACCCTCATCGTCAGACTCATCATCAGAGCTGTTAGATGCTGCTGCCGCTGGCTCCTTGCCCGTTTTCACTTTATCCGGATGGAATTTGCCTTCCCTTTTTACCAGCCCATCTACAACTAAATTTTCTGGCACACGGGTTTCCCTGCATAGTTGAGTAACTAATGAAGGGAAAAAAAATCCATACCTCTTTACCTGGCTGCGAATGAATATTTCATCGTGTATAACTCTAGCCACATCAAAGTCGTAGCCATTTACAAAGCACCAGATAAGGGCAGCCCTGGGCCCATTGACCTCCGTCTTGTTGAGCGACGGCATTAGACAATTGTTGATTAGGTGCAACCATCACTTGGCTTCAAGGGTAAGTGCGGGGGAAAGGAACTTGTCCCCGTAGTCCATCCAGGTTACTTCTTTTCTGGGTACACAGATAGTTTCAAAGTACCTCTAGCGCCCGTATTCGTGAAAGTAGTCCCCAGTCTCTGGAGGAGGGGGCAGCTGATAGGTCGCCCGTATTGCCTCAACAGAGGCATTTACTGCTCGCCTACGTACCGTGACTATCCCATCATTGTGTTCTGGTACATTGGCATAAAATTCCTGTACAACCATGGCATTGGCTTCACCGGGCTCATTTAGAAATGTTTGCAATCCCCTTTTCGTCAACTCCTCATACATACGAGGGCAATAGTTCTGGAGCCTTATAATGTCAATACCTCTTTCCGGAATAGGCTTTCGACGAGCCTTTTATGCGAATAGGGCCTGGGCTTTGGCCGATACAAACTTATTAGCATCAAAAGAGGGTGCAGGGGCAGCCCCTCGTGACCTAGCAGCTTGACTGCTCGATGAAGTGCCTGTGGTACGTCTTTTCTTTGAGGGAGTCATGATACCTGTAAAACAATAACACGTTATCAGAGCCCAACAACAAATTTATGACTCAGTGCGGTTACTCAGACTTCACACGTATCCAAGGTCACAAAAAATATTCCCTTGTTCATTGAGACTTTTTCACAAACAAATTGTGGGCATTAGGTGTTCACAACTTTTTTAAACATGATATAGCAAGACATACCCACCTACATTCTCCAATATTTACAAATCGCGAGGAATTTCGCCCCACACTTATCATCAACTCACACCATAACATATGGCACCCAAAAATCCTCTACATTACAACTACCTTCAATTTCTACCACTAAAATATTTACACCCAAAATTTGAAAAATAAGAAACTACAAGAACTAAAACAAAAAAATATAAAGAAATAAAGAAATAGAAGGAGAGGAAGAAGTTGGATGTTCATACCTGTGGAGAGGAGCAATGAGAAGGAAGGAGAGGATGGGGGGGGGGGGAAGATGATGTTGGGGAGGAAGATAATCTTGTAGGAAGAGAGCAGAGGGAGAGTTGGAGTGGAAAGGAAAAAAAAAGGCGCAGGGATTTTTGGGGAGAGGGTTTAGTTCCGTTAGGTTAATAAAATAGAAGAAGAAAATTAAAATTAAAAAATATGTCTAATGTCAGACTTTTTAACGCTGCATGCGCGGTCAAATGCGCTGCAACGCTAAAAAGTGCGTGGTCAGTTACAGAATATTTACGAGTTAGCGCGTTCAAATGTGCGGTTGCATGCGCTGCAGCGCTAGTAGCGCGGTCAAATGCACTACAGCGCATTTTTTAGCGCGGCCAGTTACAGAACTTCAGCATTTTAGCGCGCCCAGGTGTAGCGCACCTGGACAATTTTTTTTTCTAATTTTTTATTTGTTCTTACCTGGCTCACTGGTCTTAGCATCCGCCCTCTGTCACCCTGCATTGGTTAGCTCTTTCTAAACACAAAATTAACACTACAATACTCGTTGGATTTCCTCCCAACCAGCGCCTTATTTAACGTCGTGGCACGACACAACATGTTCTTAAGCATCCTTCAAATCCACCGAGGTCTTATGACGTGTAAGTTTACCACCCCAGTAGTGTTTTATTCGCTGACCGTTCACCAAGAAGGTGCTATTTGAACTCATCTCTCTCAATTCCACTGCTCCATGAGGTTTCATGCTTACCACAACAAAAGGGCCCGACCAACGAGATTTAAGCTTTCCAGGAAAAAGCTTCAATCTCGAATTGAATAAGAGAACTTCTTGCCCTGGCTCGAACTCTCAAAATTGAATGTGCTTGTCATGCCACCTCTTGGTCTTCTCTTTGTACAATTTGGCATTCTCATATGCATGTAATCGAAATTCATCAAGCTCATTTAGTTGTAGCAACCTCTTCTCTCCGGCCAATTCCCTATCCATATTCAACTTCTTTATTGACCAATAGGCCTTGTGCTCAAGCTCGACTAGCAAGTGACAGGCCTTCCCATTACTAATATATACGGAGAAGTACCTATGGGAGTTTTGTATGTTGTTCTTTACGCCCACAATGCATCGTCTAACTTCCCGGCCCAATCTTTTCTGTTTGCACTCACTATTTTCTCAAGAATTTGCTTGACCTCTCGGTTTGAAACCTCCACTTGACCACTCGTCTGTGGGTGATAGGCAGTGGATACCTTATGCTTGACCCCATACTTTGCAAGGACATTGTTCAACAGTTTATTGCAAAAGTGCATACCTCTATCACTGATCAACACTCTGGGAGTTCCAAAACGGGTGAAAATGTGCTTCTTGACAAAGCTTACCACTACCTTTGCATCAGTAGTGGGGAGAGCAATGGCCTCCACCCACTTAGAAACATAGTCAACAGCCACCAAGATGTACCTATGACCGTTAGAGTATGGAAACAGTCCCATGAATTCAATCCCCCAAACATCGAACAGCTCCACTACTAGAATGTTTTGCAGGGGCATCTCATGCTTCTTAGTGATTGTTCCGGTTCTTTGGCACCTTTCACACATTTTAACAAAGGCATGTGCATCCCTAAACAATTTTGGCCAATAAAAACCTGATTGTAGCACTTTCTGAGCAGTCCTGTCTCCACCGTGATGACCCCCGTATGGTGAGGAGTGACAGCTCTGAAGTATGGAACTCATTTCTTCCTCAGGAACACACTTCTGCACCAACTGATCTGCACAGAGCCTGTATAAAAATGGTTCATCCCACATATCGAGTTTCACATCATACAAGAACCTTCTTCGACTATCTGGTGTCAATTCTGGTGGTGTCACCCCACTTGCAATAAAGTTCACATAGTCTGCATACCATGGAGCTGTGCTTGAAGTGATTGCCAATAACTGCTCATCAGGAAATGTTTCTTTGATTGCACCCCCTTCAGCTACATGGGTCCGATTTTCTAATCTAGACAAGTGATCAACCACTTGATTTTCTGTGCCTTTTCAATCTCGGATCTCCAAATCAAACTCTTGCAACAGTAAGACCCACCGAATCAGTCTCGGTATGGTGTCCTTTTTCTCAAACAGGTACCTAATGGCTGAATGATCTATGTAGACGATGACTTTGGTCCCCACAAGATATGACCGGAACTTGTCAAACGCCCACACCACTGCAAGTAACTCTTTTTCAGTGATGGTGTAATTCATTTGGGCTGGATTCAGGGTCTTGCTCTCATAATAGATGGAATGAAAGATCTTGTTTCTCCTTTTCCCCAAAATATCTCCAATAGCTAAGTCGCTTGCATCACACATCAGTTCAAATGGTTGCTCCCAATTCGGAGCAACTATGATAGGTGCAGTCACCAACCTGCCCTTCAGTTCCTCGAATGCCTTCAGACAGGCATCATCAAATTTGAAAGCAACATCCTTCTCGAGCAATCTGCACAAGGGAGACGAAATTTTCGAAAAATCTTTTATAAAATGACGATAAAAACCTGCATGGCCCAAGAAGCTGCGGATGCCTTTGACAGATATTGGTGGAGGAAATTTTTCAATTGCTTCCACCTTTACCTTGTCCACCTGCAAACCATCTTTGGACACCTTGTGTCCCAAGACTATACCTTCACGTACCATGAAATGGCACTTTTCCCAGTTTAGCACCAAGTTAGTCTCTTCACACCTAGCAAGTACT
>MU770017.1:57852-75816 GCA_026770625.1 Nicotiana glauca | reverse complement strand
AAAATGGCCATCATACACCTTTGAAAAGTCGCAGGTGCATTGCAAAGACCAAAGGGCATTCTCTTGAACGCATACGTGCCATAAGGACACGTAAAGGTGGTCTTCTCTTGGTCCGCTGGGGCTATTTAAATCTGATTATACCCAGAGTAACCATCCAAGAAGCAGTAATACTCCTGGCCAGCTAATCTATCCAGCATTTGGTCGATAAAGGGGAGGGGAAAGTGGTCTTTCCGGGTGGCGTTGTTTAATTTTCTATAGTCAATGCAAATTCTCCACCCTGTAACAGTTCTTGTAGGAATTAAATCATTGTTCTCATTAACTACCACCGTCATCCCCCCTTTCTTGGGTACACATTGGACGGGGCTTACCCATTTGCTGTCTGAGATAGGAAATACAATACCTACGTCAAGCCACTTAATCACTTCTTTTCTTACCACTTCCTTTATGATTGGGTTGAGTCGGCGTTGTTGCTCGACACTGGGCTTGTGTCCCTCCTCCATGAGAATTTTGTGCATGCAAAAGGCTGGTCTAATGTCCTTTATGTCGGACATTGTCCACCCGATTGCTCATTTGTGCTCACGTAGCACTCTCAACAGCTTTTCTTCCTGCAATTTAGACAAGTCAGAAGAAACAATAACAGGTAAAGTGTCAGAGTCTCCCAAATAAGCATATTGCAGGTGCAGTGGGAGAGGTTTAAGCTCCAATTTCGGGGCTTCCTCAATTGAAGGCTTTGGAGGAGGCCCTTGTGTCCTGTTTAAAGGTTCAAAGGGATGTGTCCCCTACATGTATGCACAAGATGTATCAAGAATGTTCATTATCTCCTCGACCTCCTCATCATTCCCCAGGCTATCAAACAACATAAGTGCTTTCTCTAGAGAATCGTCTAGATACACACTTGGATCACGAATTTGTTCATCAACCTCAATAACTGATATCATGGACAGTTCCTTATAGTGACGACGGAGTTGGATTGCTTTGTAGACATTGAACACTGCTTCCTCATCATCTACTCTCAAGATCATCTTTCCCTCTCTCACTTTGATAATTGCGTCACCAGTAGCTAAGAGGGGTCGCCCTAATATGATTAGGACCAGTTCATCAGCCTCATAATCGAGGATAATGAAATCAGCAGGGAAGATGAATTTCCTAATTTGCAGCAACACATCTTCAATCACCCCTTCAGGGTGTGCTATCGACCTGTCAGCCAGCTGCAACATCACAGTAGTTGGCCTCGGAGCTCCGAGACCCAATTGCCTGAACAACGATAGGGGCATCAGATTTATGCTTGCCCCCAAATCGCAAAGAGCACGACCCACATCAATATCACCAATGCGCACAGGAATCGTAAAGCTGCCCGGATCCTTAAGCTTTTGAGGAAGCTTATTTTGGACCCTAGCAGTGCACTCCTCAGTAAGTGCAACTGTCTCAAATTCAATTAATCGTCTCTTGTGAGCCACTATATCTTTAATGTACTTAGCATACTTTGGAATTTCACGAAGTACATCAACAAGTGGAATATTCAATTAAACCTGGCTCAACATAGAGAGAAATTTGCTGAACATGCGATCATCATTCTTTTTCTGCAATCTCTGGGGAAAGGGTGGTGGTGGCCTTGGGGCCCCCATTGGATCCGAAATTTCAGCAATCTTCTTTGGCTCATTTGTCACTTGAGGGATCAACTCCCCCTCAGGCACATGCTTATCTTTCCTTTTCTTTGGCATTTCTTCAAGTTCCCTCCCGTTTCTAAGTGTAACTGCATTCACCCGCGGGTTCTTTTCTGTATCACTGGGGAGAGCTCCTATAGGTCTAGTGTTTTGACTCGTTGCTAACTGCCCCATCTGCCTCTCAAGATTTCTGAAATCGGTCCTTAGCTGCTGATTGTCAATCGACAACTTCTTCAATAAATCATTTGTGCTCTCTTCCACTTTCTGGGGTGGTCTCTGAGGCTGATTAAAACCCCCTTGTGGTCTGTACTGATTTTGATTCTGCTGATTTCCACCCCATGAGAAATTGGGATGATTCCTCCAATTTGAATTGTAGGAATTTCCATATTGTGTATGCTGGTTTGGTGAGCCCCTATTTTGCTGCCCCACATAATAGATAGATTCTGAATTTGTGGGGCACATATCACTTGTATGACTGTCATCACACAGTTCGCAGCAAAGAGTCATCTGTTGTACCTGTTGCATAGGCTGCGGCTGCTGCATTGTCATCCTCGTCATCTGATTGGACAACCTTGCAATTTCATCTCTCATTGCTGACACTTCGTCGAGCTCAAGTAACCCTGCGGATTTTTGCTTAACTGCCTTTCGTGAGTCACCATCACCCTGCCAGTTATTATCATTTGCAGTGAAAGTATTCAACAGGAGTTGGATTTCACTGTATGGTTTGGCCATGCAACTACCCCCGCAAGATGAATCGAGATTCATCTTTGAAGCTTCATCTAGTCCATCTACAAAAGTGTGACCCAATACCTCGTCTGTCTAGCAATGATAAGGACAATCTCTGAGCAACTTCTTGTACCTTTCCCATGCTTGACGAAGTATCTCGCCAAATCGTTGTTCAAAACCAAGAATTTGACTCCTCAGCATCTTTGTCTTCTTGGGAAAGAACTTAATTAAGAACTTCCTTTCCAGATCATCCCATATGCGGATTGAATTTGCTGGCTCCTTATTCAACCACTCCTTAGCTTCCCCGAGCAGAGAAAAGGGGAAGAGTGTCAGCCTGACATAGTCATTGGAAACGTTCGGATAGTTGTAAGTATCCGTAATTTCCAGAAAATTCTGAATATTTCTCAGTGGGTCTTCATGAGGTAGACCCACAAATTGCCCTGTGGACTGGATCAGCTGCACCATATATTGTTTCAGTTCAAAGTGCCCAGTGATATCGGGCTTCACGATAGCCTGAGTCATATTAGCCAGACTGGGTCTTGCGGCTTCAATCACCGCGCGTTCCTCATTACCTGCTATCTCAATTGGCTGTGGTTGAACTACGATGTCCAGCTCTCTTTCAATTCTAGTTCTAGCGTCCACCTCCCTCCTCAATCTGTGAAATGTTTGTTCAATTTCGGGATCGAGAGGAAGGAAATTGTTTGTGCTTCTACTTCTTCCCATTCAATAGAAGATCCTGTATTAGAACAACCAAAATGAACTGAACATTAAAACTTGAATAAACAAATAATAAAAGCTTAATTCAGTCAAGTAGCTAATTTCTAAGTCCCCGACAATGGCGCCAAAAACTTTTTGCGACCAAAAAAACCCACGCAAGTGTACATGATCGTCAAGTAATAGAGTAGTGAGTAGAGTATCGTTCCCTCGAAGACTTATGATCAACTATTGACTGATTCAAACCCAATTACTTAACTTATTCAAGAGATGTGTCACAAAATAGAGATATAATTATTTTTTTTCATCTAAAGTATCAAAAAGTAATCTAACTAAAACAATTAACCAAGTAAATAGCAGTTTCAAATAACAAACAATAGGAGAGGATATTCCAGGGTCACAGGCTTGTTAACAATCTTGTTGTGTTCTTAGCTTAAGATGACTAATCAATTTATCTGGGTTATTGATTCACAAGGTTTATATTACTCGTAAGAATCTGTCAAATTCTCACTCGCCTATTCAAGTTAACTCAATGCCTATATTTCTATGGAATTAAGATTAACAAGAACGCATTTACAATTCTTGTATTCTAACCAAGCAAGGCAATTGGGTATATGTCTATCCCAATTGCAAATCTGTTCCCCGAGGCCCGGGTTCAAGAACCTGCTCTATTTAATTCTATATGCAACCTAGAATTTCCACTTTCGAGTTCAACTCTAGATTCGTAGATAGTGCTTCACTGTTAGCTACCCAGCAAAACAATTAATAATAGAATTAAATAAATAACTCAATATGATAAACCAACATTGTCAAATTAAACTTCAAACAACAATATTCATGTTTTACCCATGACCCTAGAACAATGGGTTTTAGCCAATCATACTATTATTCAACACAATTGTATTCAATTTCATCACAATTAGCAAAACAAATAGAAGAAAAGAACTTGATGATACAAATCCCTCCTTGCCTCTCTATCTCTTGCTTTTGACTCCAAAAACCTTGATCAAAACTTCCTTGGGAGAGCTTGACCTTATATAGGTTAAGTGAATTTTTTTCCAAATTTCCTCTTTTACCCTTAATGAACATCGCCAGAATTCTAGACTAGCGCTGCAGTGCATTTGGCAGCGCTAATACTAGCGCTGCAGCGCATCTGGCAGCGCTAGTCCAGGTGTGCTGTGGCCTAGTTTTCTTCCTTGTCTTCAATCACACTTGGTTCCAAAGGGTCTTTGTTGCTCCAAAATCGTTCCCAATCACGTTTTCTTGCATAATACGAGCTCTTTAACCTGAAACACACAAAATTCACAATTAGAGCCCATATTTCATCAATTATACATGATATGATCTTGGGATATAGTCAAGCTAGGACATAAATAATAGCTAAATCACCTAGATTTTGCCTATTATCATAAAGCCTAAGTTTAAAGGTTGACAAGATGTTGACTTATGTGTAAACGATCCCAAAATAGAATTTTGATGATCCCAATAGCTCCGTATAGCGATTTTGGCCTTAGGAGCCTGTTCGAAAAATCTTTTGGAAGTTCGTAGTTTAATTAGGCTTGAAATGGCTAAAATAGAAATTTAAGTTTGAAAGTTGGACCGGGGAGTTGATGTTTTGATATCGGGGATGAAATTTGATTCTAGAAATTGGAATAGCTCCGATATGTCATTTATGACTTGTGTGCAAAATTTGAAGTCATTTCGGATTGATTTGATAGGTTTCGATATCGAATGTAGAAGTTGGAAGTTCTTAGTTTCATTTAAGCTTGAATTGGAGTGTGATTTGTGTTTTATTGTTGTTTCAGGTGATTTGAGACATCAACTAAATTTTATGATGTTTTAGGACTTGTTGGTATAATTGGTTGAAGTCCCGAGGGTCTCGGGTGGATTTCAGATGGGTAACAAAGTTTAATTTGGGTATTTCAAGAATGTTTTGACGCGTTCTTCAAGAATATGTGGTATCACATTAAGCAAATGAGATCCAAATTCGATTTCAATTGAGGCATTAGATCCGTATTGAAAATTTGAAGCCATAGCAAAAAGAATCGTTAAATTCGAACATCGTACGAGAGTGTTATGCCCATTTTCGGGTTGGAAAAAAATAATTTCCCATTGCCAGCACCCAGGGTAGCGCGGGCGCTATCTCTGGCACCAGGATTATTTTTGGCTACTGGAACCAGTGCCACCTGTTGCGCCCGAATAATAAAACTCTATAAAACAAGGGTTTCGGTCATTTTTACACATTTGAAGCTATGGAGCTCGGTTTGGGCGATTTTCAGAGGCAAAGTTCACCACAAAACTTGGCAAAGTGTTCTTGATTCCCTTGTGATATTCCATGAACTAATCTTCATTTTTGGCGTTAGATTATTGATATTTCAAGAGAAATGGAGGAATTTTCTAAAATTCTGTAAAATAAAATTTCAAGATTTGAACATCGATCCAGAGTCGGATTTAAGTAAAATTAGTATGGTTGGACTCGTAATTGAATGGGTTGTCGGATTTTGTAAGTTTCATCGGATTTCGAGATGTGGGTCCAACTGTCAAATTTTTGAGCGGAGTTGAGAATTTTCATAAATTGTTAAATTGTAAGTATTGGAGTATGTTTTGATTAATTTTCACGTTGTTTGACTAGTTTTGAATCGTTTGGATTGGAATTGAGGAGATTGAAAGGCGTTAGAAGGTTGATACGCGTATAATGGAATTTTCGGAGTATTGTTAGCTTGCTTGCATTGGAGTCATCTTGTTCAAGATAAGTAACTCTTCTAAACTTAGTGCTGAAGGTATAAAAACCCGAATTTCGTGTTATGTAATTGGCATTGAGGTGACACATATGCTAGATGACGGACGTGTGGGCGTGCACCTCTACGATTTGTGACTCTGTTATTTCCAGGGCGCTGAATAACAGCCCTATTTTGTTGATATCTGTATTGTCACTATGTGATTAAGTAATTGAGCTGTCAATCATGCTAGATATCATGTTTAGGCTTTATGCTGATATTGTTAGGACCCATAATTTTCGTTTCTTGCTATCATCTCACTGATTCATGCATTCATATCATATCTCAGTCTCAGTTGTTGCTTATTGATACATCATATCATTGTTGTCGGGATACTTTCATGACATTGTGAGTCCATGAGTGAGACTGGAGAGATTGATGACTGAGTGAGGTCGATGGCCTGAGTGAGAGTGATATTATGGGATCAGGCTGTACGCAATAGTGATATAGCGCTTGGGCTGAAGGAGCCCCTCCAGAGTCTGCACACCCCCAGTGAGCGCAGTCGACTATATATATATGGATTGGGTTGCCTGCCGCAACGAGCCTTATGGATATATGTATATGGATCGGGTTGCACACCATTACGAGCCTTATGGATATATATATATATATATATATATATATATATATATATAGATCGGGTTGCACGCCGCAACGAGTATTGTACATTATTGAGTGATTGAGTATTCCGAGTATTGACCACAATATGAGATAATGCGAGATCGTGAGGTTGAGTACTCTGAGAGTGTAAGTACATGATTGCTCTCTGAGATACATGGCATTGTCATGTATATATGACATGTATGCATCGAGATGCATTTTCCTCTTGCTGTACGGCATTACATCATTCATGACATTCTTATACACATTGATGTGTGTTCATAGAGAGGTATCTCACACTTACTATTTGGAAAGAAAAGGTAACATCTTTTTTATTGTAAAAAAGGATTTTTCTGAAAAAGAAATACAGTTTACAAATTATCTCATATTTCATGACGATTTTGGTAAAGGATTTGGATTTTTACTAATATACTTGAAAAGCGGAACTGTTTCGCAAAACTATGAAAATGCTGAGTATTTTTATCTCTGAGCTACTTCTTTATTTACTTTCTTTATATTGTTATGAACTGCTATTGGTTATTGGTGTTGGACCCGACCTATGTTCCAGCCTGTCACTATTTTTAACCTAAGATTAGGTTTGTTACTTTTTGAGTACATAGGGTCGGTTGTACTCATACTGCACTTCCTACACATTGCGTGCAGTTCTCGGATGACGATGTTGCTGCATTCAAAGATTGCTGGATTTGAAGGTGTACTTGCATTCCGATTGTGGCTGCCTCTTGTTCATGGTAGTCGTATATTTATAAAACTTTGTTTATGTACTTTTCAAACAGAAGATGTATTTATTTCATACCAGCTTTGTAAACTCTATTATTAGAAGCTCATGATTTGTACTACCAGTCCTCGGAAAATGTATTAGATTTAGATAATTCTGCTGCTTAATTATTTTATTAAGTTAAATGTAAATGAATAATTATTAACTGACTTACCTAGAGGGTTGGGTTAGGTGCTATCACGACCGGCGGATTTTGAGTCGTGACAGAGAGAGAGAGGCAACGAGCGTTTTTTATGAAATAGGCAGAGAAGGGTTTGGGAATTGGGGGCTACTAGTTTGGGAATTGGGGGCTACTAGTTTGGGAATTTGGGTCGTTGTATTTTAGATTTAATAACTCAAACAATATCGTATTTAAGTAGGAAAAGTGTATAAAAATAGAGTTCTAACTGGTTTTGAACTCAAGACCTTGGGGAAAATTTGAACCCACTTGCCAGCAGGCTATGCGTCATCATTATTTCAAGTGGGGTCAAAACATTTTTTATACAACATTCTTAGAACCATAAAATATACTTGTATATACAATATTATTTTTTGGCGAAGCGGGTTAATATGAACCCTCTTGACCCCATGTGGGTCCGCCCTTGCACCAAGATACATAAGCAGCGATGTCTTTCTTCATTCTCCACCAATAGTGTTTTTTTAGGTCACAGTACATCTTAGTGACAAATCGATGAATAGAATAGCGTGAACTGTGGACCTCTTCAAGGATCAACTCTCTCAACCCATCAACATTTGGAACACAATCCGTCCTTGAAACCGCATAACACCATTATCTCCAATAACAACCTCCTTAGCACCACCTCGTTGTATCGTATTCTTCAACACCAACAAGTGATGATCATCAAAATGGAAAGCCTTGATACGCTCTAACAACAATGATAGTGCTACAACACAAAAAAGAACACGGCTTGGCTCTGAAACATATAACCTCAAAAATCGATTGGCCAAATCTTGAACATCCATAGCTAGTGGCCTCTCTGATACCGGTAAATATGCCAACCTGCCCATGATCTAGCCTTCCTACTCAATGCATAGGCCACTTTATTGGCATTCCCCATGTGATATAATATAGTGATATCATAGTTTTTCGCAACTCTAACCATCTCAGTTGCCATAAATTAAGGTACTTTTGCTTGAACAAGTGCTGGAGACTTTGATGGTTGGTATAGACCTGACAATGAACGTCGTACATATAGTGTCTCTAAATCTTTAGCGCGTGAACAATAGGTGCCAAGTTTAAGTCTTGAACATGGTAATTCTTCTCATGAGCCTTCAACTGTCGAGACGGGTAGGCAATCAACCTAATAGGGGTGGGCATAATACAGGCCGAACCGAAAAAATCGGCCAAACCATGAATTTCGGTTTAATCGGTTTTTCAGTCGGTTCACGGTTTTAAAATTATTAATTTTCGGTTTTTCGGTGCGGTTTACGGTTTTTGTGTTTCGATTTTCGGTTAAACCGAAAAACCGAACTTTTCCAATTAAGTTATCTGCCATGGTTCCAAGGTATAAAATCAATGGAATATATAGTATGTCATTTTAGCCAAATAAATTTAATATGGAAGATGAGACAAAAAATGGGCAACTGGGACATAATATTCTACTGTTTTCATGTCATGGGCTACGATTTACTCCAAGTTTTAGCACAATGATAATTTTGTTTTTCTGTTTTCTCCAATACTGAGGATTTACAGAGTGGAAAGAAAGATTAAAGTTAGCTAGATAAGTTTGAGTTTTTCCATAGCATGGAAAGCAATTACTGTATCAACCATTGCTCTCTACTATATTAAATATAAATTGTCAATGCGTAAGCCTTTTTTCATTATTAGAATAAATTGCAATGTATTAGCTGTTTTTCTCCATAATAATATAGGTAGACTAACACCAATTTTCTCTATCACTATAATATAGATATAGTGAAATATCGTCAAAAGTGTCAGCACTTCTATTTTCAAGTAAAGCGTGCGCATTATGCAAGCTAATTATAAAAGTTATACGTCTCCTTGAAACCGTTCTCCTACGAGCCTAAAACCGTTTGAAACCGAAAATATAAACCGGAAATAGCCGAACCGAATTTTGAAAAAACCTCACCGAACCGTAAATACTTTGGTTTGGTTTGGTTATTAAAATCACAAATAAAAAACCGAATAAACCGAACTGAACTTCTACAAAACCAAGCCGAACCGACCGATGCCCACCCCTACACCCTACCATCCTGCATCAACAATGCCACAAGCCTAATATGTGATGCATCACAATACCTGATGTAAGAATCCAAACCTATAGGCAACACCAACAGTGGGCCTGTAGTTAATGCAATCTTGAGATTCTGAAAGCTCAACTCACACTCGTCGGACCATAAAAGATCACCCTTTTGGATCAACCTGGTCAATGAGGCTAAGATTGATAAACCCCTCCACGAACAGGCGACAATAACCTGCCAAACCTAAGAATCTCTGAATCTCTGTAGCTGAAGTAGGTCTAGGCCAATTCTGAACTGCCTCAATCTTCTTAGGATCCACATGCCCTTAGAGGATACAACATGGCCCAAAAAGGCAATCGAGCCTAACCAAAACTCACACTTTGAAAACTTGGCATATAAGTGATGATCTCTCAAAGTCTGAAATACGATCCGCAGATGTTGCTCATGCTCCTCTAAACTGCGGGAGTAAACCAAAGTATCATCATTAAAGACGATCACAAAAGAATCCAAGTAGGGCTTGGACACTGATAAGTGGGGATTTTAACCTATTATTTGCTCTCTTTTACTTGAGTTTTGGGCTAAAAATATGTGAAGGTATTCCGAGAAACTAATGTAATATGCTTGCTTGCAGGAATTGAACAAGATGAGCCAAAAAGGCATAATCAGCTCATAAAGAAATCAAATTTGGAACAAAAACCAAGACTTGGCCAGGAGACCTGAACCATGGATCGCACAAGGATTATGCAGCCGCGGAAGCCACAACGCGGCTGTGGTCACAAATACACGATCCAAAGAATCAGAGAGTACATTTTGAGGCAAAATGTTGAGAGAGGTCCGCACTAGAAATGTGCGGACGCAAAAGTCTCACCACAGCCGCGATTGGAATTATGCGGACCAAGGTGGATGAGATTTAGAGAAGTCAAATTTCAAGGAAAAATAATGAGTGCGGTTTGCAGTGGAATTATGCCGCCAAGAAAGCAAGAGTGCGGTCGTGGTAAGAACTACGCGACAGTGAAACCTCTGCAGGGGTATTTTTGTTCTGAAATTTCAACATAGTTTAAATAGATCTTTTTCACATTTTTAGATTAAGTTTTGTTTTTGCTGAGCATGCGAGACGGCTGAAATTTCCATTTTGGGAAATTTTGTACTAGAATTAACTTTCAACATTAGATTTTCATCTTTTAATCTAGTATTATAAATTTTATCTTTATTTCATCTTTGATTTTTGCTATTTCCATGAGTAGTTAAACCCATAGCTAGGGTTGTGACCCAACCCTAGTGTAGGTATTTGATGGGTCTTGAATTTAGGTCTTGAATGTGCATGAGTTAGTAGTATTTATCCTAGTTCTTGCTAGAACTATGGAACTAGTGGTTGCAAACACTGATTCATGCCTTTATGACTTAGACTCTACTTGAGAAAGAGGGACTAAGTTTAGGAAAACTAGGCTAACAAGGAATTGGGGTGAACTCAAGAAACTGATAGCCCCAATTAAAGAGTTAAACCTAGAGATAGTAATACCCGACTTGAGCTAATATCACTTGTATTGCATGAATACCTATTTGGACTTGAGAAAGCCAAATTAGGGGAAATCACTCAAACTACCGAGAGGTATAGAGTGAGTACCCGGGTGATAGTTATATTACGACCCTAATTAATCACACAATTGCCCTAGATTCTTGCTACCTATTAGATATCCACCTAGGTGGAATTCACTACCCTAGTCCCTTTAAACCCTTGAAAACCGACATAAAAAAAATGTACTTAGTTCTAAATATTTTATGCTATACAATAGAAGTAGAAGTAGAAAACAAATCAAATATGTGTGGAAGAGTAATTAAGAGCATAACCCACATCTAGACTCGGATATAAATCTAACTCCAAACAAATTAACTCCCCGTGGATTCGATCCCGACCTTTTTGGGTAAAACTGCATCGACCATCCTCGCTACTCAGTAGTAGTGTAGGTTTGGATCCGATCAATTTTTGGCACAGTTGCCAGAAAATTAGACGATTTAAGCAGTGCGGACCATACAAAAATGGGCGGAGCTCACAGTTCCACTCAGACCGCATAATTATGAGTGCGGTCCGCACAAATCAAGCATAAATTTAATCCTAATTCTTACTTGTGCGGGCCGCACAATTAAAAAATTATAGGCACTGAAATTTAGTTCATGCGACTTTTTCACACATGGGCCAAGATATGAGCAATTAAACTTGATTAGTTATTTACCCAAGCTCCCAATTAGCATTTTAGGCACTACCCACATGATTCTAAGCACAAAGATTGACTAACTATTGATAATTTCAGGCATAAGACAAACCCTAGGCAAAAAAACAAAATTTAAAAAATGAAAAAAATTAACAAAAATCTAAGGATGTAATGAATATACCAGTAATGATGGATGCAGGTGTGAATCTGCACGGATGAGATGCTTGAATTTTGAGAACTAATGGGGAGTGCAATATGCTTGCTTAGGGTTTCAGGAGTCAGAGTGGGAAAAGTGGGAGTAGTGCATGAAGGCTCTATTTATACCCTATCTGAATCGGTGCAAAACTTACCGAAGTGCAGTCCGTACTCTTTACCTGTTCCTTTGGAGAATTGTTGCGGTCTCACAAAAGTGAGTGCGATTGCAAAATTTGTGCGTGCCACACAGTTTCTTGTGCGGCCGCAATTTGTTCACAAAATTTGACAGGTCAAACTTCAGAGAGCATTCATTTTTTTCTTTCTAGTTGTGCGACCACACACAGATTGTGTGGCCGTAGAGTGATTGTGCGGTTCACACAATTTTGGTACGGGCTGCACTTTTATGATACTTAGCCAATTTTTCTTTCATCGTTCTTGCAATGCACACCCCTTCCTGCATACACTTCAAAACTAGTTAGCACAAAACAAAGCCTGCCTAATATAAAGAAGAAAATCAAAAGAAATAAAAACACATGGGTTGCCTCCCAAGAAACGCCTAATTTAACATCGCGGCACGAGGCATGTTACCATCAATCACTTGAAATACAGCAATGCCACAACGTGGCCATTATCAACCTTGCCAAGATAGTGTTTCACCCGATGCCCATTGACTCTAAACACATCACCATTCTTATTTTTCAGCTCTAAAGTACCAAAGGGTGTCACATGTACCACTTTAAATGGGCCACGCCACTTGGATTTCAGCTTTCCCGGAAACATCCACAACCGAGAGTTGAACAAAAGCACAAGATCACCTTCTTTGACTTATTTGTTCCGGATATAATTGTCATGGAGGTACTTCATCTTGTCCTTATACAAGGACGAACTGGAATCTGCATGGAATCAGAGCTCATCAATTTCGTTCAATTGCTCCACCCTAAGATTTGCAGCTACATCCCACTCTAGGTTAAGCTTCTTCAACACCCACATAGAATTATGCTCAAGTTCCACCGGAAGGTGACAAGCTTTCTCGAACAGTAATCGATATGGATACACACCAATTGGTGTTTTGTAAGCTGTTCTATAAGCCCAAAGAGCATCATCAAGCTTCGACCAATCCGTCCTCTTGGCATTCACAGTCTTTGACAGAATACTCTTGATCTCCCGGTTGGAGACTTCAACCTGTCCACTTGCTTGAGGATGATAAAAGTTCGACACTTTGTGAGTGACACCATACTTGGAGAGTAAAATATCAAAAGCTTTGTTGCAAAAGTGTGACCCCCCATCACTAATGATGGCCATTGGAGTACCAAACCTTGTGAATATGTTCTTCTTCAAGAAAGCTACCACACTTCGAGCTTCATTGTTGGGAAAAGCTATAGCTTCAACCCATTTGGACACATAATCCACAGCTACCAATATATAGGTGTTCCCATGAGCTCACAAACAGACCCATAAAATCAATGCCCCACACATAAAAAATATCAATCTCTAGGATGGTGGTGAGGGAAATCTCATTTTTGTCGGAGATCCCACCGGCCCTTTGACATTCATCACAACTCTTAACGAGATCGCTAGCATCCTTGTAAAAGTAGGCCAATAGAATCCATAGCTTAGCACCATTGTAGCAGTTCTCGCTCCATCATGGTGACCACTATATGGAGAAGAATGGGAAGCTTCAAGAATACCCAATTATTCTTCTTCTGGTACACATCTTCAAATAACACCATCAGTACAAATTCAGAAAAGATAGGGCTCATCCCAATAGTAGTCTAGGCAGTCCCGTTTGAGCTTCTTCCTTTGGTTTGAAGAGAACTCATTCGGAACAATGCCACTCACAAGATAGCTGGCCACATCGGCAAACTATGGCATCCCGGTCATAGAATGGAAAGGAGTTGTTCGTCAAGAAATGAATTATTGATCTCAAGGCCATCATGTGGCGTCCCCTCTTCCTCCAATCGGGACAAGTGGTCTGCCACTTATTTTTCACTCCCCTTGCGGTCTTGTATCTCAAGATCAAATTCTTGTAAAAGAAGTACCCACCGCATTAATATTGCCTTAGAGTCTTTCTTGCTCATCAAATAACAAAGTGACGCATGGTCGGTGTGAACTATCAATCACTTTATATCCATTAGGTACAGGCAAAACTTTTCCATAGCAAAGACAATGCTAGTGAGACCATGAACGAGGCCCAAATCAACTATACATGGACCACTCCAACTGCCACATCGCTCGCATCATACATGAGCTCAAATGGTAAGCTCCAATTTGGTGCGGTGATAATGGGAGTGATAGTCAAATTATACTTGAGTAGTTCAAATTCCTTCCTACAATCTTCATTGAAAAAGAACTTGGCATCTTTCTCTAAGAGTTTGCACAAGGGGTTTACAACCTTAGAAAAGTCCTTGATGAATCAGCGGTAAACCCCGCATAACCTAGAAAGCTCCTCACTCCTTTTACAGAAGTAGGGGGAGGGAGTTTGTATATCCCTTCAATTTTGGCTTTATCAACCTCAATACCATTCTTGAAAATCTTGTGACCGAGGACAATGCTCTCCTCAACCATTAAGTGGCACTTCTCCCAATTCAACACCAAGTTAGTTTCCTCTCAACGTGCCAATACCTTATCCAAGTTATCCAAGCACTCTTCAAAAGAATTCCCCACAATATAAAAATCATCCATGAAAACCTTGAGAAAGTCCTCCACCATCTCGGCGAAGATGGCCATCAAACACTGTTAAAACATTTTCGGTGCATTGCATAACCTGAATGGCATCCGCGAGAATGAGAAAGTGCCGTAGGGACAAGTGAAAGTGGTATTCTTTTGGTCTTCATGAGCAATAAGAATCAGGTTATATCTGGAGTATCCATCAAGGAATCAATAATAAGCATATCCGGCTAACCTATACAACATTTGATCAAGAAATGGAAGCGGAAAATGGTTTTTCCGAGTAACTTTGTTGAGCTTTCTATAGTCCATGCACACCCTCCACTCAGTGACAGTTCTTGTGGGCATCAATTCATTTTTGTCATTTGTTATCACAGTCATGCCCCCCCTTTTTGGGACACATTTCCCCGGTGAGGTCCACAAAATATTGAAAATGGGGTAAACAACCCCGACATCCAGCCACTTGATGATCTCTTTCTTCATTACCTCTTGCATGGACTCATTTAATCGTATTTGATGTTCCATATAGGGTTTGTCATCCTTTCCAAAATGATTTTGTGCATGCAAAAGGCAGGATTATACCCCGAATATCTGCCAATGTCCAACCTATTGCTTTCTCCCTCTTTTGATGCACCGCAAGGCTGGAATCTACCTGCACGTTAGTTAAGCACGAGGAAAGAATAACAGGTAAAGTGGAACAAGTTCCTAGAAACTCATACCTGAGGTGTGAAGGCAAATGCTTTAACTCCAAGGTGGGAGGCTCTTCGATTGAGGGCTTTATTGGTGGAGTCTTCCAGTTCTCAAGATCCAAGGAAAGTTTTCGGGATTCATAAGTATATGATCCCATTCCTTGCAAAGCATTGACACAGTCTACAAATCCTTCCTTCTAATCCTCATCATGATTCAATAACACAACTTCCAAGGTATCTTCAACATATATCACATCACTTGTGCCATCAATAATTACTTCAGTCACAAGATCCACGAACGAATACACTTCGTTGCTATTTGGCTGCCTCTTTGATTTATGAATATACAATACCACTTTTTCATCCCCCACCTAGAAAGTGAGCTCACTAGCTTCCACATCAACTAATGCCTTCCCTGTAGCAAGTAAAGGTCTCCCTAAAATGATTGGTACCTCGTAGTCAACCTCACAGTCAAGTATCACAAAATATGCGGGAAGGATGAACTTGTCTACTTGAACTAACACATCATCAATTATCCCAATAGCTTTTTCATTGTTCGATCTGCCATTTGCAACCTCATGGATGTGGGGTCTTGTTTGCCTAACCCCCAACGTTTTGAACATAGAATAGGGCATCAAGTTAATGCTTGCCCCCAAGTCACATAAAGCTTTGGTGAAGTCGACACTCCCGATAGTGCACAAGATTGTGAAAGCACTAGGGTATTCTAACTTTGGAGCCATGGAGTGCACAATATCACTTACTTGATGTGTCATTTTGATCATTTCACAGTTCATTGATTTCTTCTTTGTTACCAAATCCTTCATGAACTTGGCATATACCAACATTTGTTCTAAGGCTTCAACCAACGACACATTTATGGACAACCTTTTCATCATATCAATGCATTTCTTGGATTGATTCTCATTGTTTTGCTTTGAGAGTCTTTGAGGATATGGAGGAGGAGGCCTTGGCAAAGGTGCCTTGGCCTTTTGCACTACTAGATCCAGTATGTCTATTACATGCTCTCTAGAGGTTCGCATTATTTTGTGTCTCCTCCACACTCTCAGCAATGTCAATCCTCACCTCTTCATTAGTTTGAACATCATTGGTTGGTACATCATCATCTTGAACCAACACATTATCATCCATATTTCTTCTTTGGTTTGAGGTACTAACAACTCCACCTCTCCCACTTCTTGTTGTCACGGCCATTGCATGCCCGTATTGTTCCCACTCTTCGGGTTCACCATTGTATCACTAGGTAGTTCCCCCTTAGGGCGAGTATTTAAAGCTTGAGAAATTTGGCCAAGTTGAACCTCCAAGTTGCAGATAGAAGTGTTGTGGGAGGCTAATTGGGCATCAGGGTCGGTGTTTTTATCTATCATTTGCTTAAACATGTTTTCAATCCATCCCATTTCACTATTTGATGAACTAGGACCTTGCGACGGATATGGAGGCAGGTTGTTGATACATCGAAGGGCCTTTGAAAGCACAATCCCTAATTTCCTTGATTGCTATTGTACCCCCTTGATTATTGTTTCCTCCCCAATTGATTTGATTGTTGCCACCCCAATTACCTTGATTATTTTCTCCCCAATTTCCTTGGTTACCTTGATTACCCCAATTTTTTTTATTATTGTTATTCCCCCAATTGCTTTGGTTGTTGTTGTAGCCACCACTCCAATTTCCTTAGTGGCCTTGGTTGTTCCAATTTCATTGGTTTCCTTGTGATCTCCATTGTTGTTGATTTGGATCATTTCTTCTTTGACCTAGATAATTGTTGACATATTGAACCTCTTCATCTTTCTCATCATATGAATCATCTTGATTATACCCATTATTACTTTGCTCAAATTGTTCCGGATGGTTTTGTACTTGTTGACCTCGTTGCCATCTCTTGTTCACCATCATGTTTATCCCTTCCATATCATTCACCTATTTCGGCCCTTGAACCTATTAAAGCTGAGCATTGGACAGTTGGTTCATGTTGGTTGTCAACTCCGTAATAGCTTGCCCATAATCATGTAGCTATTTGTGTAGGTTAATAACATTTGGGTCACCTTGAGGAACATTGGCTCTACTTTGCCATGCCGAAGAGGTATCCGCCATCTCATCCAAGATTTCACATGCTTCAGAATAAGGCATGTTCATGAAGTTACCCCCGGTGAGTTAATTTACCACACACTGATTTGTTGTGTTGATCCCCCTGGAGAAGGTCTGTTGGATCATGGCATCGGTCATATTATTGTTCTGACATTCTTTGATCATAGTATGATATCTTTTCCGAATATTGTGCAATGGCTCATTGGGCTCTTGCTTGAAAGCTGGGATTTCATCCCTTAGTGTAGCCATATGCCCTAGAGAGAAGAATTTGGCAATGAACTTCTCGGCTAACTCATCCCAAGTGTGGATGGAATGATTGGGCAATCTATCTAACCAGTACCCGTAGAGAAAAGGGAATAGCCTTAACCGCGGTGCATCCTCAGAGACATCTGTTTGCTTGCTCCCCCAACAAGTATCAACCAAACCCTTGATATGCTTGTAGGCATATTGGTGTGGGGCTCCGGGAAGAAACCCCGCTGCACAAGTAATGTAAGCATCACGTTGGTTATTTGGAAGTTTCCCGCCCTAATCTGGGGCGGGACAATTGCGCTTGCATACCCCTCGTTTGGCAACACCCGGTGTGCTGCTCTTGGTGGAGGTGGGGGGGGGGGGGGGTTTGGG
>MU770017.1:14018-57014 GCA_026770625.1 Nicotiana glauca | reverse complement strand
GGGGGGGGGGGGGGTGGTTTGGGATATTATCATGAGGAGGTCAGGCTCACCTGTTCACTTGAGGTTCAGGATGACTCACCTGTTCACTTGAGGTTCGGGATGACTCACCTGTTCACTTGAGGTTCGGGATGAACCTCATCCGTTTGATCATTATCTACCTCCTCCCCCAATGGTAAATTTTTGAGGGACTCATTATTAAGAGCCATTTTGTACCTAAAAGCAATTCACACATAAAATTAGTGACTCGGAAGGAAAGAAAGACCAAAACACACAAATACCTAGAAATATAGCTAAATCTGTTTAACTCCACGGCAACGGCGCTAAAAATTGATCACGGCCAAATCCACACCCCAATTAAGTAGCGAGGCGGTGGATAAAATAATAAACCCAACAAAGGTCGGGATCGAATCCACAGGGGGGTTAGAAAATGGGATTAGGTGTATATCTAGGTTTTATTGCAGGTTTTGGCTCAAATTACACCTCCACAAAATTGATTGGTGGTCTACTTCTACTTTGCTCTATTGTTTGCAATTATAGAACTAAAAGATAATATTTTTGGTTTTAAGTTTTTCAAATGATAAAAAGGACTAAGGGTGTGACTTCTACCTAGGTGGTTATCTAATGGTTTATAAACTCCAGGGCAAGTTTGATTAGTCGTGGTTGTAATATAGCAATCACACCCAGGTACTCACTCTATACCTCTCGGTAGTTTAAAAGATTTTTCCCAATTTGGCTTTCTCAAGTCAAAATGGGTATTTGCATAATACAAGTGATATTAGCTCAAGTCGGATATTACTATCTCTAGTTTTAACCCTTTAATTGGGCTATCAATTTCTTGAGTTCACACCCAATTCCTTGTTAGCCAAGTTTTTCTAGACTTAGTCCCTCTTTCTCAAGTAGAGACTAAGTCATTTAGGCATGAATCAATATTTTCAACCATTAATTCTTGAGTTCTCGCAAGAACTAGGCTAAATATCACTAACCCAACCACAAACAAGCCCTAAATTAAATACCCATCAAATACCCACACTAGGGTTGGGTCACAACCCTAGCAAAAAACTTAGATACTCATGAAAAATACAGAAATTAAATAAGAAATAAAGATCGAATCCATAATATTTGATTATGGGATGAAAATATAGTGTTTGGAGACAAATCTAGTACAAAATTACTAAAATCAGTAAAAGAAAACGGAACAGGTGTTCTTCTAAAACATAACTTGACCTAAGAATGAAAAAAAGTCCTATTTATACTAAGCTAAAAATATCTGACAAAAATGCCCTTGCAGAGATTGTGCAGCCGCATAATTCTGAGTGCGACCGCATACATGGCTTGAACTGGGATCGGGACTTTAATCTGCAGACCACACAAAAGCGAGTGCGGCTGCATTTTTGGCTTTTGCGGCAGCACAAAAATTGTACGGACCGCATGTCTTCACTTTGTAGTCTCTAGATTTCTTTTTATGAGGTCCATGTAATATTGATTGCATATGCACACTGGCTTCTACGATCGCAAACGTTGTCCGCACATCTTCAATTCGAGGTTCTCTGAATCCATTTCTCTGCGGTCGGCATAATAGTGAGTGCGACCGAACACAGACTTCTACGACCGCACAATATTTGTGCGATCCGCACATCTTTATTTGCTCAAACTTCAAAGTCACAGAACCTCTTTTCTACGGCGCACTAGAACTATGAGGTCCACACAATGTGAAGCCGAAGTCTATAGGGTTTTTTCATTGTTCACAGCCACACTCTAAGTATTTTTACCCTATTTTTGTCCTTGTCCAATTTTGACTCCTTTTTGAGTTGATTTTTACTTTCTTGGCTCGATTCCCAATATTCCTAAATAAATCTCATTTCATTAGTTTTCGGGATACCTTTAAGAATTTTCGAGCTAAAACTCGAGCAAAAGAGGGAAAATAAGTTGTCAAAATCCCTACTTATCACAGCCCCAGAGAACTGAAAAGTAGTGAGCAAGACCCCACTAGTCTCAAGAATACCTGTTGTACGGGTATCCTCTAACACCTGTCCAAGAAGACCTGTGCATCCTCTCTCTCTGTACCATTGAAAGATGGAGGCTGGAGCCTCCCAAACCTTTCCAATATACGTTGACCATCCTCAGGTATAGCAGGAACCACATAATCTTGAGCAACTACGACTGCTTAGGCTGGTGGTACCCTCAGTGTCTGGATTCCCTGCATCACCTGCTCTGGTGTGCGGGTGGCAGGAGTCTGAGTGCCTCCCCCGGCCTAAGAAGTTGCTACTCCGATCGAAACAGAGACCTCCTGAGCAAGACTGGTGCATACAGTCAGAATTTGAGCTATGGCCTCCTAAAGGACGGGAATCACGATGGGCAACCGCTGGTGCGCTGGCACATCCACAACTGGGACCTGGTCCTGAACTGGGGCAACTGGTGGATCTGCAGGTATTGTCGCAGCTGCTTTACGGGGTGCATATCTGCCCCTACCGTGACCTCGGCCTCTTGCAGCCCTAGCTGGTGGTACTGGTGGCTACCCATCCTACCCAGTGGTACACGCCCTCACCATCTGTGAGAAAATAAAATAACAGAAGTTTAGTTACCAGAATCAACAGATTCGCACGACAATAATTCATGAATGTGAAGTTTCCTAAGGGTTCTGCAACCTCTCAAAGATAAGTACAGACGTCTCCGTACCGATCTGCAAGACTCTACTAAACTCACTCATGACTCGTGAGACCTATGTAACCTAGGCTCACATACCAACTTGTCATGACCTAAAAATGATCGTCGTAATTACGCCCATCGTGGAACTAGGCAAGCCATAACTCAGCATTACCAATTTAGTAAGACACTTTTAGAAATAACACAGGAACAATTTATATTAAAGAAAAGCCTTTTAAAAATAGAATATAACCAAAATATGATACAATGCATACCAAAATTGGGGTGTCACTGAGTACATGAACGTCTAAAACCAGAATACAGTCCATAGCAGTATCTAGAGAATAAAATTGAAAGTGCAGATAGAATAAGTAAGGGAAAACAAGGCGCGCAAACGCCATGCAGCTATCTCGATAGTCCCTGAACTCTGATGCCTCAATCAACAGCCGCGGCCATGACCAGAAACGCTTGGATCTGCACACAAGGTGTACATAGCAACGTGAGTACATCCTACTCATTAAGTAACAAGTCCAAACTTTGGACAAAAAGGTAGTGACGAATCAACTGGTATAGATAAAGATGGTAATAACTGTGCAGAAACGTGGGCATGCTCTCAAAAATAGGCAACTCAAAACAGTAAAGTAAAGTAGATCCGAATAGTGTAATGAATATAACTCTATTATCTCTACTTGCCAATGCACATACAGTAAGTGATGAGCCATGTTGTTAGCCTCAAGTGCTCACACTCTCGATATCTCAACCACTCGGTACTGTATATTGCCCAAACGACCCAGGGAGGATCCATCCTAGAATATATACAACAATGACCATAGGTCACCCAGTACCTAGGAAAGGCCAATCCAACCATGTGGAGAATATCCATCTCCAAGTATCAAGTACTTCAGACAAGATCCATGTCGAGGGAAGATCTATCCCTCAACAATATCAACTGAGCTCACTGGGGGGTGTGCTACAGACTCTGGAGGGGCTCCTACAACCCAAGAGCTATCATAACATCAATATAAACGTTACTGCGTGCAGCCTGATCCCATACTGTTACTCATAACTAGTCTCTCAAGATCACTCAGTCATCACTCTCTCCAGTCTCACTCACGGGCTCAAAAAATCATAAAAAACTAACTCGAAACAGTAATATGATGAATCAATAAATAACAATTGAGACGGAGATATGATATGAAATGAATGTATATAATTGAGTATGATATATCAATAAAAGCAGTAAAGTGACAGCAAGAACTACCACTATGGGTCTCAACAGTACCGACATGAAGCCTAAATATGATATCTAGCATGATTGACAACTCAATTACTTTAACACATGACGAAAACACGGGTATCAATAAGATATTACCACTACACCGTGCCATGGAACCAACCAAGCCACAATTCTCATGATCGTACGCCCGTCACTTGGCATGTGCATTACCTAATTACCATAATATAATACATATTTCGGGTTTCAAACCCACAGAACCAAGTTTAAAAGAGTTACTTACCTCAACTGCACAAAATTCTACTCCAAAATGGCTTTGCCCCTCGAATCAGTCTCCAAATGCCCCGAATCTATTCACAAGTAGTTTGAGGTAATAAATATAGGATAAAGTAATCGATTACATAAAGAAAGCATGAAATTCTAACCCTAAAATCTGAAATGGGCTCAACCCAGCCCCTCGGGCACACTTCTCGAAATTTGAAAAAAATCACAAAATCGAAAGCCCATTCACTCACGAGTTTAACCATACTATATTTTATCAAAATCCGACACCATTTGATCATCGAATTCCCCAAAATTCACTCTCCAATTTTCAAGCCCTAAACCCCCAAATTTCACTTCAAGGTGGGGAAATCACTGGGGAAACAAGTTTTATGATCTAAAACGAGTACAAGAAGCTTACCTATATAATCACCTTGAAATCTTCTCCAAAATTGCCTAAGTTCGAGTCCAAAATGTTGAAATTAGACTAAAATCGCGAACCCTTGATTTTAAACCTTCTGCACAAACTTATCGCACATGTGGCCATTTATCCGCACTTGCGGAGCCACTTCTGCGGAAAAATTCCCGCTCTTGCAGAAGTCACTTATCTAGATGCCTCCGCTTCTACGATCATAGGACCGCATCTGCACCTATCACAGGTGCGGGAAACCCATCGCACCTGTGGCTTAATCTCGCACCTGT
This sequence comes from Nicotiana glauca, assembly GCA_026770625.1. Lineage (NCBI taxonomy): Eukaryota > Viridiplantae > Streptophyta > Magnoliopsida > Solanales > Solanaceae > Nicotiana > Nicotiana glauca. The sequence continues at coordinate 52,174 of MU770017.1, read as the reverse complement.
GACCTCTGCTCAACTCTATCCTTGGCCACTTTTGCAGGCTTGCACCAGCAGTTCCCACCACGAAGGTGCGATTACACCAGCAATAACAACACTTCAGCTGCTTTACAAATTCCAAACCAAGTCTGTTAACCTCCCGGTATCCACCCGAGGCCCTCGGGACCTCAACCAAGCATACCAACTAGTCATATAACCCAATATGAACTTAGTCGAACCTTCAGATCACCCAAAACAACATCAAAACACATATTGCACCTGGATTCAAGCCTAAAGAACTTCTAAACAACTTCCAAATTCCACAAATGACGGTGAAACCTATCAACCCACATATGATTGACCTCAAATTTTGCACACAAGTAATAAATGACACCATGAATCTATTCCAATTCCCGAAAATCGAATCCGACACCGATATCAAAATTTCCATTGCTGATCAAATTCGCTAAAATTCTAACTTTTGCCAATTCAAGCCTAATTCTACTATGGGCCTCCAAATCACATTCCGGACGTGCTTCTTAGTTCAAAATCACCTAACGGAGCTAAAGGAACCATCAAAATTCAAAATCGAGGTCGTTTACACATAAGTCGACATCTGTAACTTTTCTAACTTAATCTTTTAATTAAGAGACTAAGTGTCTCAATTCACTTCGAAATCACTCTGGAACCGAACAAACCAACCCAGTAAGATATATAACAATGGTAGAACACAAAAGAAGTAGAAAATGGGGAAATAGAGATACAACTCTCAATAAAAGATTTATCGAGATGTTGATTTTCGATATTCTCAGGTACCTGGAAACATTCATCAAGATACATGGCATGAAAGGACTCAACACCCAATTTAACTCCACCTAAGAGCTCCGAATCATACAACCTGCAAGTATACGACTCCATCTGTTTCGAGTTGCTTCAAATAATCTATATGCATATGACACAGAACTTAAAGGAATATGCAGAAGAGATGCACACTATAAAGCAATGATATATTCCTGCCCTGTGTCGAACCACTTGTCCACATAACTAGAATTTGATAGTCCATTATCCCTTGCATCCGTAGCCCAATTAAGAGAGTGTGGTACCAATGAAAGTACTTGATTGGAAAACCCTAAGGTGTCTGCCGTCGGTCAATTGTTTTCATTAATTAATGCAATCCTATTTTTAACATTATACTCACGTGCAATAAAAGAAATAAGAAATCAAGTCGTATCGAAAATTTGACAAGGCAACTTGCATGCATTTTCTTGGAAATTTTCATCAGGCACCACATCTTCCTTTGAACCCCCATAATCCAAATTAGATTCATCAATGCGTACCTTGGAGTAGCAGTTATGCGGCATTTCCTCGAATGTTGTAGTCTTTATTGAATATTCAAAGTCCATGTGAAGTTCTCTATCGGTTATTTCAACGAACACCTTACATGCATAGTTACTTGAATATTCCTCCTCGCCAATTTTAATTTTCAGTGGTGTATCCACATTACAATTACCACTAATTAAAACCATTGAAGAAATAAAATTAGTGGGATTCGACAACTTATTGGTTGGATATCCTAACATCTCAAGAGGGACCTTAGAATTGTCTGTAGGGCATGATTTTCCATCGTCCAAATCAGAAAAAAATTTCAATTCGGTGGCCTCCTATAGTTTTGCATTGTTTAAATCAGATTCCATTGCAGCCGAAAAGACTTCTGCTAGGGCTATAGGTGCAACGGTAATAGAGTGAAAACAGGCTAAACTCTTCAACAAACTTGTGAAGATCCGCTATCGAAATCGCATTACCAATTTTTCCTTGAAATGATTCCAATCATAGAATTCTTTGTTACAACCAATAGAACCAAACGAGGGCGTCGCCTTCAAGGTAGAAGTATGGGAGATGTAACCAATATTATTCCGAGAAGCCAAGGAATGTGAAGTACCGCTTGGACCAAGAAATCCAACCCTATGGGTTACCGTCGCTAAATTTATCTAATACCATCGACTGCCATTGGATTTCAAATCGTTGAAAACACCAATGTAACAAACTAAGAGTAGACGACTCTCTTTTAATATTATATTGAATATTAAACTAGAATCACAAAGCAAACACTAACTAGAGTAGGCAAGATTGCAATAGAACTAAGAAGAAAAGGGATGAGAAAGATGATACAAAATTGGGGATGCGAATATACCATAAATGCCTTTTCACATAATTCACGATAACCTACTCATAGTGTTACCATGTACTATTTAACGAATACAAATTTCCCCTAACTCAGATCCCAGTGCAACTTTTGTGAAGGCCTGGCCTAGTTGGTTCTTCTCGGCCCAATATCGATTTGTGTGACATCTTTGTTGGTATCCATATTGGACTAGGCTAGATTATTCATAACATAATTCCAATAGTTCTTCAAGATTTGTGGCTCATATTTTATCCCTACCATCTCTTCAGTCGTTTTCTTAGAATAATTAATTAGGAGAACATAAGATACATAAATAGAAACCTTTGTTTTAATGTTCCTTTTGATCCAAAGACAAGATAAAGCTTTTTAAATATTACGATGATAATCAAATTTTAGTAAACTTCTTGACACGAGTAAAGATCAACCTTTGGGATTGTTTATCCCAAGAGAGGATTTTAATTTATACGTAATTTTAAGGATACCTGATTTTACTTGGAACAAAATGAGAAAATATGTAAAATTGAAATTGACTGTTTAAAGAAACAAATGCAAACCAAACGAATCGTATAACTTTGGTCCTCGAATTAGGTCACCCTCGAACCAAGTAAAGAATCTACTGAAATATGAACAAAATAACAGAATATTAAAAGCTAAAAGAAGGCAGTGTATTACTTTGTATTGAGTAAATGTGATGTCCTTTACAAATGAGCAGATCCCCTTTATATAGTAGGGGAGTCCTACTCTTCATACAAATCTAAATACATTAAGAAATCTCATGATTGGCTAATTAATCAGCACAATCCTGATTTGTGCAGGGATTTTCTCCATGATACTTGCTCGATTACGGATATTTCGGCTTCCCATTACTTGACTAGGTAAACTTCCATGGGTCTCGCTCGATCTCTATCTTTCTTGGTCTTGATCTTAGCCGATCTTGACCTTGATCAGTCTCTGGGTTACGAGCCCATCAATCTAACTTCGCATCATGGCTCAATATAACACGAGGTTGAACCTCGATCTATCATACTCCAGTCTCGATTGGTCATGCGAAGGGCAAGCCCGTTTTGACCGTATACAGGGACGTTGAGGAAGTAATAATCTCTTCATCTCATTTTATACGATAGTGTATGATCTTGCGTAAAGTTTAAGCTAAAAATAAATGTTTTTGTCACGTATCAAAATAATATATTGTTGTTATGATAAATATCATATTATGGCGGATGTCTAATCTTCTTTCATGATCTTCATCTCAAATGCCTAATGACATATTCAATAACATATTTTGTATGTTCAATGACATATTCCATGACATATTTTGTTCACTTTGTATGCCTATATAAAAGCCTTGTAATAAATAGGAAAATACACACAATTGAAGAAGAAAATATGCTCCTTTTCTCTATCTATATTTCTCATTCATATTTTACTAAATTGCTTTTATTTCATAACAAGTTATCAGCACGAGACTCTAATCAATTGAGTAGAAACTTTCGAATTGAGCATAACGATTGTCAATTATTTCATGAAATTCCTTTATGATTAAATTCTGAATTTAAGGTAAGTATTTTACCATAATTTTTCTCTTTTATTTTATAATTTTATTTTAAATACAAGCAAAGATAGTAAACTTGATTATAACTCTAATGGAGTTAGTAAGAAATTAGAACCACTCAAAGTGGTAAAAAATTCTATATCTTGCCATGATCAAATTTATGTATGATTATGGGCACAAGAAGTGCATGCCCGTCCCATTGAATTTGCTTCATTATCATTCTTTTAAGAGAACGTGATAGCAGTATGTGATAGTCTGAAAGAAGATAAAATTATTACCGTGAAGGTATCAATGGATGTGGACGTGGTATTAGACGAAATTATAATCATCATCATTATGATAATGAGAATAATAAGGATTCTCAAGATAATCCTTCACTCTGTGAGAGTACTATTTGTCATCGATTTGACATGAGATTTTATAAAGCACATACATATGATTATTGTCTATTCATGATATGAATGTGACAACATCTGGTTTATGGATACATATTCATTCTTCAAAGAATATAAACGTGCTAGTGGTAGTGAATATACAACACTCACCTCTAGAAGGAGGTTTGAGATGATATAAGAAAATAATATCATTATTATGGCATGAATGGTCATTGGTCACGTACCTATTGTACGCCAAAATATTTTTGTAATGTGATTATTAAAGGACAACAATAATGCAAGAAACATATCTTTCATTTAATTTTGACCATGACCATAATGGTATAACTTTCACCTTAAAGGAGATATTCACCATATGTATGTTGATGAATATGTGGTAGTACCAAAATAATTGAGAGCTCTAGAATAGCCAATTATTACTATTTTGGAGAAATACAATTGATTACCAATAAGGTATTGTGTTGTAGTAAGTCTCAAAAAAACTTATTTAGTTTCCAAAGTATACGAGAAAGCGGTTGATTATATTGAGACTATAAATAAAGGAAAGATTTAATATCTTCTATTACTACAACTTGTAGCTGGGTAATATGTATGTGAAAAGCTACCCGCTTTATTCTCCAGTATGTACTACACAAATAAAAGAATACCACAATGAAGTGAATGTTTATTGATATAAAAACCCACATTGCACACGTCATAGTGTAAATATGAAGTTTATCAGTATTGATAATTTATTCAGTGACATAATTAATTTAGCCATATCAATTTATGTATGATGTGCAAAAATAATAGAGAATTCACATGGGTAAATATTAAAAGAACTAGAAAGTTCTTTACGAATTCTCTTATATTGCTTGTTCTCATTAACTAGTAAATCAACTAAAACTGGGATTGAATCCCATGAATGCTGGAAATATCAAAGGTGAATATGGACCCATTCACCAGCTATGTATACCACATAAGATGCATCTATAAGATGGTTACATGTGCGATTATTATTAACCCGCAACATGGTATTTTGCGAGGTAACTTGCTCAATAATTTGATTTAGAGCATAATTTCCAGATTTTTTTTTAAATTCAAGATAGTTGATCTTGATAAGTTGGTTTACATCACAATTGGTTTAGAAAAATAATTTATTGAGTGTCTCCACTTAATAGCTAAACAATTGTTTATGAGAACAAAATTTTGTATATCAGTTTGATATACGTTATATACGAAAGTATATTATTTTCTCCCCTCACAAGTGGTTCAGGGTCAGGAACCAAATAATTTCATCTTATTATTATTGTTGTGCGGTGTATATTTTGATTAATACCATAACGCACAAAGATAGATTTTCAAGATTGAGAAAGCAAGTTAGTTTTTCTAACATGAGGGGGAGAAAAGATAAACAGTTGAGAAAAAGTTATGTGTAATGAATTATCATGTGTACATCTAGATCCATCTAGATTCTCGAATAAGATAATATGAACTCGAAGTTCATAAAAGATAATTCATCTGCAATATATTGCAAAGAATGCTGGACGCATTTGCTGACCCAAAGAAAGTAACTATATTCTCATTGCAAATGCTCATATTAAGTCCTACAAGGACAAAATCTATGGTACACTTAAAGCGTATAGACAATCGGTTTCAAATAAACTTCTTGATAAAGAAGATGAGCAAATAATCAAAATGATCATAATAAAGGAGGCAAGTGATCTAGAAGATCACATGACATAACACTTCATAAAATTTCATGAGAGATTCAGATACCTGAATATATGAATGAAGAGATCTTTGTATTATGTCTTTATGAAAAATAAGTAGGTTGGAACCGGTATAAAATGTTCGTTGACGAAATCTATGATAGATTTGTTTAATTGATTCATGTATGCCACATACAATATTTAAAAAAAAGAAAGATTTCTCTCATTTAAGTATGTATAAGGCAGATGTTACTACAATTTCTGGTAGTAGTAATCTAATTGAAGGCTATGGAAGAGCTACTATGACTCTGCCTAAGGGAACAATAATTATCACAGAGAATGCAATATTCTCCTCCAAGTCCAAGAGGAACTTGTTGAGTTTTAAAGATATCCGTTGAAATGGATATCATATTGAGACAATAGATGAGAATAATCTTGAATATCTCATCATTAACAAGAATGTCTCTGGCCTAAAGAGGGTTATTGAGAAGTTCCCATCTTTATCTTGTGGCCTGTATTGGACAAGAATTAGTGCAATTGAGGCACATTCTACCGTAAACCAAAAGGTTACTGATTTTAATACTTTTGTACTTTGGCATGATCGATTGGGACACCCTGAACCAATTATGATGAGACAAATTATAGAAAACTCAAATGGGCATTCATAAAGAATTTAAAGATTCTTTTAAATAATAAATTTTCTTGCACTTCATGTTATCATGGCAAGTTAATTATTAGACCATTACCAACAAAGGTTGGAATTGAGTCCTCTGCATTTTTGGAACGTATATAAGGGGATATTTGTGGACCTATTCACCCACCTAGCGGGTCGTTTAGGTATTTTATGGCCTTAATAGACGCATCTTCTAGATGGTCTCATGTGTGCTTATTGTCATCTCGCAACCTCGCGTTTGCAAAATTAATGACACAAATAATTCGATTAGGGGCGCAATTTCCCGATAATCCAATTAAGTCTATTAGACTTGATAATGTTGCTGAGTTTTCATCCCAAGCATTTAATGATTATTTCTTATCAATTGGGATAAAAGTGGAACATCCTGTAGCTCATATTCACACTCAAAATGATCTTGCAGAGTTTTTAATTAAACGTCTGCAATTGATAGCAAGATAGTTACTCAAGAAAACAAGGCTGCCCACTTCTATTTGGGGTCACGCCATTTTGCATGCAACAATGCTAGTTCGTCTCAGACTGACAAATTATCATAAATATTCTTTGTTGCAATTAGTTTTGGGTCATGAACTTAATATATCCCATTTAAGAATTTTTGGATGCACAGTATACGTGCCTGTAGCACCACCATATCGCACCAAAATAGGCCCGAAAAGAAGGTTAGAAATATATGTTGTGTTTGAATCGCCCTCCATTATTTGCTACCTCAAAATATTGACGAGGAATTTGTTTGTTGCACGATTTGCAGACTGTCGATTCGATGAGACACTTTTCCCAAAACTAGGAGGAGAAGTTGGTGAAACCAAACGGGAAATTTTGTGGAAAAATCTATCATTATCTCATCTTGATCTACATGCCTCTATTTGAAAAAATTAAGTACAAAGATATAAGGCACGCTTTCGTGCACAAGAATTTTCACAAAGTTCTGGTGTTGATAATGAAAATACATATTCACCTGTTATAGATGCTATAACGTTCCGTTATTGTCGCGACCCAAAATCCACTAAGGGTCGTGGTGGCGCCGGACACCGCTGTCAGGCAAGCCAACCAAGAATGCATAATCAAATTCCAGTTTTAGTATTTGCGAATATCATTTTTCTTATACATTAAATATTAAATAATAAAATTTTACAGAAATGAATATAAAGTCGATAAAATACTTAATGCTGAATAATCCATAAATCCTCCCAGAACCCGATGTCACAAGTGCATGAGCATCTACTAATAAGGAAATAAAATACAACATCCGTCCGAAATATAGTGGACAGGAAATAAATACAATATACTGAAAGGGACTATACTAGCTGCGGGTCGCCTCGAACAATGCAACTCACTTAGTCCCAGAATCATCCGCGCTGCTACGCCTAGTAGGCCACTAGGGTTACGTATACTTGTGCAACTAAAATGCACAGAAGTGTAGTATGAGTACGTAAAAATCGTGTAATCAATGAGTATCCCGCCTAATCTCGAAGAAGTAGAGACGAGATGGTCAACTCCAACACTTACTGGAGGTCAATTAACAATATACTAAAAATGTGAGGAAATCATGGATTTATATAGTAGTTCTAATTCACGAAGCCGGAAACAGGTAGAACATCTTCAACAAATAATAAAGGATTTTCACGGTTTACTCTTCATTATCTTATCCATTTATATCAAGCCACGAAGGGCAAATTTCACATTTAAAATTCTCAAGCAACAATATAACATGCGCAAATCACACCGAGGCGACGGCCCGATCCAACAGAAATAAACTGTGCACTTGCTGAGGGTCGACAACGCGCCTATAGATGCATCTATTTAATCTGTCGATGCGTTCGGCCCGTTCCATAAATAAACACACACCCTGCTCGCGAATCATGCATGCGACGCGGGTACACATAGAGATACATGCTCAATCAGTCAATTAAGAACTTATCGAGGGCATTTATCCAAATAAGACAATTTCTCTTTTTAACAATTCAGGAAAAATGTTGTTTAATCTCTTTTTAAATTCATTTACTAATCCAAGGTGATTTAAGCAATTGAAGCTATCAATGGGTTCATAAATAATCCAAGTGTAACATGCTTTTGGGTCCTAACTACCCGGACAATAGCATAATAGTAGCTACGCACGGACTCTCGTCATCTCGTGCGTACGTAGCCCCCACAAATAGGAGCACATAATCAATTATTACACCTATGGGGACATTTTCCTCTTACAAGGTTAGAAAGGAGACTCACCTCGCTCCGAAGATTTAAAACTGGCATTCCACGCCCTTCCGAAGACTCTAATTGATGCACAACGCTCCAAAACTAGCCAATGGTTATGTAAATCCATTAATATATGCTTAATTATTCATTACAATCTAATTTATAGCAATTTCTAACTCCGATCGAACAGTGAACCAAAACGCCCTCGGGCCCACGTTCCCGGAATCCGAATTTTTTTGAAGATAAAGATTGCCCATGACCTTAGGAACTCAAATATATAATTTTCACTAAAATCCATACTCAATATCGTGGTTAAATTCCAAGAATATAATTTCTAGGTTTTTCTCTCAAACCCTAAGTTTTTCCAACACAATTCATGCTTAAATCCATACATAATTGATTTATTTAACTCATAATAGGTGGGGATATCCTACCTTATCATTGATGATGAAAATACTCTCTTGAAGCTCCCCAAAAATCGCCCAAGCCAAGAAAATGTGTTAAGAAATGGCAAAAATCCCGATTTTGAACAATCATTCTGTCCGAGCATTTTTTGCACCTGCGGTCCAACGACCGCTTGTGCGGTCCAAATACCGCATATGCGGTCCTCCCTAGGCCACCCCAGTCTCGCTTCTGCGACATGCCTCCCGTAGATGCGGTCCCGCTTCTGCGGAACCTTGACCGCATTTGCGGCCCTCGAACCTTTGACCAAAAACCGCTTCTGTAGCTCCCTTTCCGCTTCTGCGGTCAACCCACCTCATAAGCAAAAATACCAGCAACCAGATCCTTCAGCTATTCTTCAACTTCCAAATTTGATCCGTTAACCATCCAGAATCCACCCGAGGCCCTCGGGACCCCAACCAAACATACCAACCAATCCCAAAATACATTACGGACCCGCTCGAGGCTTCAAATCGCATCGAACAACGCTAAAATCATGAATCGACCTCCAATCCAAACTTAATGAACTTCAAAATTTCAAACTTCTATTTTCGTTGTTTAAACCCATCAAATCATGTTCGAGTGACCTCAAATTTTGCGCACAAGTCATATTTGATATTACGGACCTACTCCAACTTTCGAAATTGGATTCCGACCCCGATATCAAAAATTCCATCTCCGGTCAAACTTCTAAAAAACCTTCGCATTTCTATCTTTAGCCAAATGGCTCCAAAATGACCTACGGACCTCCGAATTCACTTCCGATCGCGTCCCCAACTCCAAAATCACCATACAGAGCTATTCACAGTCTCGGAATCCCAAACGAACATCGATAATACTGAAATGCACTTCAAGCCAAACTTAAGAAATTTCTTCCAAAATGCTAACTTCCATAATAGGTGCCAAAATGCTCCCGGGTTATCCAAAACCCAATCCGGGCATACGCCCAAGTCCGAAATCATCATACGAACCTGCTGGAACCTTCAGATCCCAATTCCGACATCGTTTACTTAAAAATCCATTCTTAGTTCATTCTTTCAACTTTAAGATTCTGAAACAAGAATTCTCTCTCCAAATCAACTCTGAACTTCCCGGAACTTAATTCCGGCCACGCGTACAAGTCATAATACCTTAAATGAAGCTGTTTATGGCCTCCGACTACTGAACAGAGCGCTAGGACTCAAAACGACCGGTCGGGTCGTTACATTCTCTCCCACTTAAACATACGTTCGTCCCCGAACGTGCTGAGAACTACACTGAAGTAGTCTGAAATCGCTGTTTAACTTCTCATGCACCTTCTCGTACCACCACAACTAAGTTGGCACATCAGCTCGATCAATCCTAAAGATATTCCTTTTTGTTCAAGTAAATAAGCCTTAGAGCCCAATTCCAACATCCGAGATTCTATGCCCGACCTGTTCCCACCATAAAGTCACCATGTTATTCACTGCACGCTGTACCCAAACATGACTGCATAACTCTGCTGAATTCGCACTTTGCATCACTTTACTCACCGGACCACAATAACTTTTTTCTGATTAACTCATTCAAAATTCTACTAATCTGATGCTCCCATTGCACCCCATGACATACAATGTCTCACTCTAACCTTTACAATGCCGTCACGACGGAAGAGATGTGCCGAATACATAATCGACTACTGAGTCAACAAATCATTTGGTCTATACCCCTGACAAAGCTATCACCTCATTCTGAACCAAATAATGCTCTTATCTCCATACATAATTCATATAGTCGGATTGCACCGATCCTAGACAAAGGGATCTCGTCTCATCTGATACAACTGCTCTGGCAACAAGCTACACTAGACATTATCAAAAGTCCCATATGATGTTACCATGTGCCAATAGGCCACCAATTCGAATTCGATACAAAAGGAAAACGAACTCTGGAGGGAATTGCCTAACTCCCGCACTAATACGGACCTTCCTTAGAAAAATAGGAAGCAGGACATACAAAAATAGCATATAGAAAACCATACTCAACATCACACTGTTGCGGCGCGCAACCCAATCCAAATAACGTAGATCTCGCATAAGGAGATTGCACATTGAGCTAAATTCGCTCATTACAACAAAATACCGAATATCGGTCATAAGCATGCTAAGTGCCTAATAACATTCCAGAGGAAACATATAGCGCCATAAGCTATGAAACTCAAGCACAACTGAGGTGCGGTATACAATCTGAATCTCAAGAGCCATTATGCTCATAATACATCATTTTTACGTGGATCCTCAACATATAAGCAATTCCTCAAGCCGTCTCACAACTCACACGGCGCAATACATCACTACATGAAATATCTGGTGACGAAATATCACCCTGACTACTCCATAAGGAGCGCATTACTGAAATGAACACAACTGGTCTGACACAGACCCCACATTCACATTTAAACCTATCCACCAACCTCAAGTCGATCCTGATCATATCAAATTAAGCCAATAACCTTTCAAAGGTCCATACTAATTTCCCTCTTCTCATAACACACAAGGACAACCATCATAACTGGAGTACTCATCCATAGTCAACAACTCAGTAACGGAGTGCCCTCCAGGCATGTATTCTCAATTTAATGGTATCATTACAATTCTTCTTACTTGGTTTGAATCTCTAATCAATCAAGTGATTACGTGCCATATTTATACAATCTTCCTGTGGGACACACTCCCACAACCTACCATAACAAATAACTGGGTCTTGGCTCCAGCCTATCGGTCACACTAACGCTGAAAAGTGTTCAAGAATCATTAACCATGATACAGGCCCTCCTTACAATACACCAATCTCAGGTGATGCGGAAGACAATACCAACTTACTTTAAACATCGAAACTCCTTTCCTGCTAGCTTGTGACACCCTTGCCAGCACCGTACTTGCAACCTTGATTCTTATTTCAAATTCCCTACAACTCGCTGCACCTGACATGCCAATGCACAGTAGGACGCGATTCTTCATCATAATCTCCTGAATTGCTAATAGATTAATACTCCATCACATCAAAGCTTTTCACTAAACTCACTTTAGGAGAACCATAGCAACACACATGTGAATACTCATAACCATAGAATATGCAAACATCTAAGTAGTAGTCTAAGGCACCATGGCCCTTCCGAAATTCGCTTCCACATAACAAGCCATAACATAAGAATGCTTCTGAATAATCTCAATTACGGCAGCTGACAAGCCTCATATGCACCATCGCAACTCACTTGCATAACTTGATCACGCTGAGGAAATTGATCGCTAACACCAATATGCTAAATTCAACTAGGGCCAATCAATCTACCTTCTCCCAATTTAGCCTTGATTGCTTTAGAGATAATACTAACTCCATCCGTCATATATCATACTCAATCTATACTCATCTCGAGTGACCTTGAATCACGAGACCATGCTATCTCAAATCCTACAAACTGTCTCATATCTCTCAAATGCTATACCGCAAGTTAAAATATCATAGAACATTCTGGGCACCTTCTCATAAGCTGCTACAAAGCTTGATCCTTAATGGTACTTATAGGTTCGAAATCATTAGGCACCACGCTTTATCTTTTGAATTTCACTAGGACCGCTGTTGAGAGCCACCCGCCTTGACTTGGACCAGAATATAATCAATTCCATAGATCTTCTAGCACATGGATGCCCCATTAGTGAAGCACCTGGCAGAATCACTTCCCTGGGAACCTGCATCTTTACAAAGCACAATACAGAATCCTTCCCAAGTTTAAACATGGGCCAATAAGACCAACGATAGCCCACCTTTAATACTTCCTTGATTAAATTACCACTTATGACCCTTTCCCGTAGCTGAAATAGCCCATCGATATGCTAATAGCCAAAAATCTTGCATGTAGTTAACCATGTAACCCAATCATAAGCGGTAGGACTCTCCCACTTAGCATGAAGCCATCATATTACAAATCTGGAATTCACCAGTCCCCTTTATCTCTTATTGACATAACCTCGCGCAATCAACCGCTAAAGTTCTCGAAATCTTTCTGTAAAATGCCTTCTTATTTTCTGACTTATCAAACATATTTGCACAACCAATTTCTTTGCTATATAACCGATGGGATTCTTCGCAGAAGCCTCATCAACCACGCGACCGATAACCTGCTCACTTGGGTAACCCACCTATAAAAGCTCTCCCCGGCCTCTTCCAATACTGCTACATGGGGCACAATCACTTCGACATCAATAACCCATTCTGAGTCTGAGCTCACTCTCCAACTGCACAGGTCCATTTACCCCCCGTGGACATCATTTAAATGTGCGAAAACATCCTCCCAATTCAAAGTTATGCTGCATCCTTCTTCACTTAAGCGGATCCTTTTCGTTATATTAAATCTCCTACCCCATGACAGCCCATACTTCTAATTAATTCCGTAGGCTTCAGTTGCCAGCCACTAAAATCCAAATCATTCTACACTCTCCTTAAGGTAGGTGTTCATCCCACAATAAAGCACATATAGGACTCCACCGCTCCCCACTTTGGCGGAACTCATCCCCTTAATCGATTACTCGGCCTTTGGCCTCTTACGCTTGACCTACCGAAAACTTAAGCCACCACCTGACACTCCCCACATGTCCTTCCTCATACTTTGCTGCTCATTTGCTGTCTTAACAAAATCTATCTTCGTGGCCCCTGAACCCACAATTGCTGCTAACTTGAATCTTTCCGAAGGTCATCTTTAACGAACCGTCAACATTAGAAATACTAATTCAATCCTGAACTACTGCACCCTGCGATATCTGACAATTGTGTCTCCAATTCTATCTCACAATATCTTGCCCCAAAGGCGAATTGTAGAAGGTCATAACACCGACAAACGTAGCACGTTCAATTAGGACAACGACATCCCATCATAGAAGAAAACTCTACAACGCTTGCAAATACCAAGTCTCATTACTTCCACCAGCCCACATCTGACCATCCTTAGTTTGATTGTCTTTCCCCTTCCGGGAATAAAATACTGAATCTCTTGATTACGCACTGAGTAAACCTCCCTTCAAGTCCTTGGCTAACCCAACACGTAGGCAATCATCATATCACTACTGCGCAACATTCGTTCATAAGCATCATGGAAACTTGTGCCTAACCTCAAAGCTCTCAAAAGTGCCGTTGTTGAGCCGAAACAACAGAATATCCTTCCACAAGGCGACGATAATAGCTCAAATAACCCCGCAGGGAGAAACACCCGCACCACATTCGTAGTGCTATTAAAATTCTTCAACTCTCGATTTATAACAAGCTCTTCACGTCGCATAAGATTGACTAGGGATGAATTAAGGGCATACGCCTCCGAGGATCAAATAGCACGATAGGGAATCAAGAAGGGAAGTACTCCTAACAGTCGTGCAGCCTCCCGAGGATAAGTATAGACGTCTCCGTACCAATCCGCGAGACTCTACTAGACTTGATCATGACTCGTGAGAACCTAGGAACCTAGTGCTCTGATATCATGTTGTCATGACCCAAAATCCACTAAGGGTCGTGGCGGCGCCGGACACCGTTGTCAGGCCAGCCAACCAAGAATGCATAATCAAATTCCAATTTTAGTATTTGAGGAAATCATTTTTCTTATACGTTAACTATTAAATAATAAAATTTTTACAGAAATGAATATAAAGTCGATAAAAGACTTAATGCTGAATAATCCATAAATCCTCCCAGAACCTGGTGTCACAAGTGCATGAGCATCTACTAATAAGAAAATAAAATACAACATCAGTCCGAAATACAGTGGACAGGAAATAAATACAATATACTGAAAGGGACTATACTAGCTGCGGGTCGCCTCGAATAATGCAACTCACCTAGTCCCATAATCATCCGCACTGCTACGCCCAGTAGGCCACTAGGGTTACATATACATGTGCAACAAAAATGCACAAAAGTATAGTATGAGTACGTAAACAACGTGTACTCAATGAGTATCCTTCCTAATCTCGAAGAAGTAGAGACGAGATGGTCAACTCCAACACTTACTAGAGGTCAATTAACAAAATACTAAAAAATGTGAAGAAATCATGGATTTATATAGTAGTTCTAATTCACGAAGCCGGAAACAGGTAAAACACCTTCAACAAATAATAAAGGATTTTTACGGTTTACTCTTCATTATCTTATCAATTTATATCAAGCCACGAAGGGCAAATTTCACATTTAAAATTCTCAAGCAACAATATAACATGCGCAAATCACACCGAGGCGACGGCCCGATCCAACAGAAATAAACTGTGCACTTGCCGAGGGTCGACGACGCGCCTATAGATGCATCTATTTAATCTGCCGAGGCGTTCGGCCTATTCTATAAATAAACACATATCCTGCTCGCGAATCATGCATGCGACGTAGGTACACATAGAGATACATGCTCAATCAGTCAATTAAGAACTTATCGGGGGCATTTATCCAAATAAGACAATTTCTCTTTTTAACAATTCAGGAAAATGATGTTTAATCTCTTTTTAAATTCATTTACTAATCTAAGGTGATTTAAGCAATTCAAGCTATCAATGGGTTCATAAATAATCCAAGTATAACATGCTTTTGGGTCCTAACTATCCGGACAATAACATAATAGTAGCTACGCACGGACTCTCGTCACCTCGTGCATACATAACCCCCACAAATAGGAGCACATAATCAATTATTACACCTATGGGGACATTTCCCTCTTACAAGGTTAGAAAGGAGACGCACCTCGCTCCGAAGATCCAAAACCGGCATTCCACGCCCCTCCGAAGACTCTAATTGATGCACCACGCTCCAAAACTAATCAATGGTTACACAAATCCATTAATATATGCTTTATTATTCATTACAATCTAATTTATAGTAATTCCTAACTCCGATCGAAAAGTGGACCAAAACGCCTCGGGCCCACATACCCCGAATCCAAATTTTTTTGAAGATAAATATTACCCATGACCTTAGGAACTCAAATATATAATTTTTACTAAATTCCATACTCAATATCATGGTTAAATTCTAAGAATGTAATTTCTAAGTTTTTCCCTCAAACCCCAAGTTTTTCCAACACAATTCACGCTTAAATCCATACATAATTGATGTATTTAACTCATAATAGGTGGGGATATCTTACCTTATCATTGATGATGAAAATCCTCTCTTGAAGCTCCCCAAAAATCGCCCAAGCCAAGAAAATGTATGAAGAAATGGCAAAAATCCCGATTTTAAACAATCATTCTGTCCCAGCATTTTTCGCACCTGCGGTCCAACGACAGCTTGTGCGGTTTCGCAGGTGTGGTCCTCCCTAGGCCACCCCAATATCGCTTCTGCGATACGCCTCCCGTAGATGCGGTCCTTCTTCTGCGGAACCTTGACCGTATTTGCGGCCCTCGAACCTTTGATCAAAAACCGCTTCTGCGACTCCCTTTCTGCTTCTGCGGTCGACTCACCGCAGAAGTGAAAATACCAGCAATCAGATCCTTCAGCTATTTTTCAACTTCCAAATTTGATCTGTTAACCATCCGGAATCCACCCGAGGCACCCGGGACCCCAACCAAACATACCAACCAATCCTACAACACATTACGGACCCGCTCGAGGCTTTAAATCGCATCGAACAATGCTAAAATCATGAATCGACCTCCAATCCAAACTTAATGAACTTTAAAATTTCAAACTTCTTTTTCTGTTGTTTAAACCCATCAAATCATATCCGATTGATCTCAAATTTTGCGCACAAGTTATATTTGATATTACGAACCTACTCCAACTTTCGAAATTGGATTCCGACCCCGATATCAAAAATTCCACCTCCGGTCATACTTCTAAAAAACCTTCGCATTTCTATCTTTAGCCAAATGACTCCAAAATGACCTACGGACCTCCGAATTTACTTCCGATCGCGTCCCCAACTTCAGAATCATTATACGGAGCTATTCACAGTCTCAAAATCCCAAACGGATATCGATAATACTGAAATGCACTTCAATCCAAACTTAAGAAATTTCTTTCAAAATGCTAACTTCCACAATAGGCGCCAAAACGCTCCCGGTTTATCCAAAACCCAATCCGGGCATACGCCCAAGTCCGAAATCATCATACGAACCTGCTGGAAACTTTAGATCCCAATTTTGAGGTCGTTTACTTAAAAATCCAATCTTAGTTCATTCTTTCAACTTTAAGCTTCTGAAACAAGAATTCTCTCTCCATATCAACTTTGAACTTCCCGGAACTTAATTCCGGGCACGCGTACAAGTCATAATACCTGAAATGAAGCTGTTCATGGCCTCCGACTGCTAAACAGAGCGCTAGGACTCAAAATAATCGATCGATTCATTACAGTTATCGTATTAATTTTGATGTCCATAAAAAGCTTGACATGCATTTAATGGATGTGGTTACCGCACCTTTATGGGTCAATTGATAATGATATGTACGTGAAAATTCCCGAGGAATTTAAAATGCCTAAAGCACATAATTCAATGTCCCAGAAAATGTTTTCAATCAAATTTCAAAGATCTTTGTACGGTCTAAAGCAATCAGGACGAATGTGTTATAATCGTCTTAGTGAGTATTTATTAAAGGAATACTATATAAATGATGCTATTTGCCCATGTGTTTTTATAAAAAAAAACAACATCGGAATTTGTGTACATGCCGTATATGTTGATGACATAAACCTTATTGGAACTCCTATAGAACTCCAAAAGACAATTGATTATTTAAAGAAGTAATTCGAGATGAAAGATCTTGGAAAGACAAAATTATGTCTTGGTTTGCAAATTGAACATTTGGCAAACGGAACTTTTGTTCATCAATCTGCCTATATAGAAAAGGTATTGAAATGGTTTAACATGGATGGAGCACATCCATTAAGCACTGCAATGATTGTTCGTTCACTTGATGTGAATAAGGATCCATTCCGACCTCAAGAAAAGAATGAAGAGCTACTTGGTTCTGAAGTACCATATCTTAGTGCAATTGGTGCAAGTGATAATATGGCTGATTTGTTCACAAAATCTCTAACGACGTCAACCTTCAAGAAGCTAGTACATAAGATGGGGATGCGAAGGCTCAAGGATGTAAATTGATTCTCTCATCAGGGGGAGTTAATGCGCGTTGCACTCTTTTTCCCTTACATGGTTTTGTCACACTGGATTTTCCTTGCAAGGTTTTTAATGAGGCAACCAAAAGGCGTATTTCTAAACGTGTGTATTCTTTTTCCTTCACTAGGATTTTTTCCCATAGGGTTTTTTCCTAATAAGGTTTTAACGAGACACATTATCTATGGACATCCAAGGGGGAGTGTTATGATAAATATCACATTATGGTGGATGTCTAATTTTCTTCCATGATCTTCATCTCAAATGCCTAATGACATATTCAATGACATATTTTGTATGTTCAATGACATATTTTGTTCACTTTATATGCCTATATAAAGGCCTTGTAATAGATAGGAAAATACACACAATTGAAGACTTATTCATGTTTTACTAAATTGCTTTTATTTCTTGTTCATGTTTTACTAAATTGCTTTTATTTCATAATAGTTGTAACCTTTTTATGATATTTAGTCACATTATAAAGAGTATATCATATCATATCATACTATATTATAAGTATGAAGACATTTAATGAAAGTTATTTTACTAAAATATCTTTCAAAAATTGAATGGCCAAATTACCCTCCACCTAAAAGTAATATTACTTTCAGTTTTAATTGAAATACTGTTATGTGAGCTTTTGAATTGGAAAATAAAGTTAGTCATTAATTTAGGATCCTGTTAATTTGAAAGAAAAAACACTTTTACGTGAACGGAATTAAAAAGAAGTTTGACATTTAATTGGGATCCTATCATAATCAGACGATACCTTTTCTTAATATATGATACTATGCTTTATAATTCATTTACAGTTTGTTTCATTTTCATAGATCCCCAAAAAACCACCCCTACATTAACGTGGGAACAATCCCCAGCCCCATTATAATAGGAATCCTAATTAAAAACTCACACCTTTTCCCCCGAAATCGTGTCTTCCTTATTTATTCCCCAAATTTTCTTACCGGTCTTATGCTCTATTTTTATTTCTTTTTCCCTTGTATGTTTCTACTGTAATAACTCCATCTAGGGGTGTATAAAGAAAACCGACAAATCGCACCAACCCGATAATCCGAGAAATAAAATCCGACTATGGTTTGGTGTGGGAAAAAAAAATCCGACCATAATTGGTCTGGTTTGGTTTTAACTAAACAAAGTCAAACCGAAACCAAACCAACCCGACATTACATATATAGAAATTTTAGATATATTTAATATATAAATATACTTATTGTGATGTAATTTATAAATATTTCTTAAAAATTTTCATAATTTTATCTTTTAAGGTATTATTTTTGGACTTAGAATTTTGAATGATCCAATAAGTTTTATAGCAATTAACATTAGTAAACTAAATAATGCTAATAAAAGTTTAAACCAATATCAAATCAATACTAATGTTAACAAAAGACTTTCAATTCAATACTATGAACGGGAATATATTGAATATTTATATTTTGTTTTGCAATAATTTAGATAAAAATGCATAATCTTTTTTTTATTTTTCTTTATTAGCGTCTCTTCATGTGATTAACACTCCCTTATTAGTCTATTTATTTTATCATGACTTATTACTTTTAGATTATGTTTATTTTTATTATAGCTTTTTAATTAGCAATATTTATATTACATAATTTTATTGTCTTTATTGTTAAATATTTTAGTATAATGCCATGACACATTTCATATTTTGTATTATTTTCTTGGAAAATATTTTATATAGTTGTATCTTACTAAGATTAAAGAAATATTTTGAGCACAATTTATATGTTTTGTTCTACGAAGATTTTACCGGAAAAAAAAACTCGAAAAAATCCGAAAAACCGAGAGCGAAAAACCCGAGTTTTATTGGTTGGTTTGGTCTTTAGATTTAATAACCCGATATAATTGGTTTGATTTGGTAATTACTCAAATAGCAAACTTCATATACTGTTTTTTGATAAAATCTTTGATTTTATTTAGTATTTAATATCTCTATTATTCTTTCTTTAGTTGGACTTGTATTTTTATATTCCTCATAACACACACATATTTTAATATTATTGATTCTCATTATTTTCTTTTGTCTAAGTTCTTTTTTAGCTATTAAAAGTAAAATTTGAAAACTAAATGATATATTTTCTCCTATATAATAGAGTGTTAACATTTTCATGAAGTATTAAAATATCAAACTGCCAATATTTTACACATGACCCTGCTCCGTTTCATAATATTGTTATATTTATACAATTCAATTAATTTTTTTGCTTTTGTCAAATTCATATATGAAAGGACCCATTATTTTAAAACAGACAAAGGTACATGTATGTGTAATTAGGCTTTATATATATCAATTAAATATTTTAGCAACTATTATCTTATACAAAATAATAACTCTACTTTTCTGCAGGTGTATACCATGATATCGGGAAAGATCTACTAGCCACATACATTGGTCGAATTTCTGTACAACTTCTATGACATACTACTTTCATTCGATAGAAACTTCTTGATGTATGTGATTGAAAAAAGGAGGATACAATTTCTAAAAAATGACAAAAACTTTAAGACGTGAAATATTTGCAAACACAGCCGGCGTTGCTCAAATTCACTTATAATCATGTGTCATTGACATATAAAAAAAATTAAATACTATCAGAATACTCAATAAATTGTAAGAATTGAATAATTTTTGTAAATTCATTTAAAAGAAATTTTTCGATATGATTGTGCTTTGCAATGACAATAAGTATCAGTCTAACTTGCATTTTTCCCTTCAACTTCTATCACACATGTATTATTGTACTCTTAAAATATTTGTATCAATATTAGTATGAGATACACGTGAAACGCACGTGTCCCAACACTAGTATAATAAGATGTATAGAATTAATGAGCTTCAAAAGTTAAAAATATATAATTCTCTCTGGACTAACTAAAAAGAATAGGGTATCACTTAAAATAAAAGAGAGATTACTTTTTTTTTTTGCATGCGTTATATATCTTGTAGGATATTCTATAAATATGAAAAGGCTTAAAAAACAAGGAGTAAGTGTTTGTACTTTTTCTTCGAAAGCCAGCATTAAAAAGAGAAGAGGATATATATTTCCACTTTTTTTCCCTAAATTTTTTAAATCAAATAACTTATTATATGTTATGGGGCCTCAATCATCTCAAGCTGAACTAATCTCATAGCATGTATGACCAAGCTTTTTTTGAGTCATAAGTATTTTTCTTCGTCAAAAATGTTATTTTTAAAATTAAGGTGTTTGGTCAAGCTTTTGAAAGGAAAAGAAATATTTTTGAGAAGAAACATAAGCAATTTTAGAGATGCAGAAAAAAGTAGTTTCTCTCCAAAAGCACTTTATTGAAAAATAATTTTGAGAAAAATACACTTAGAAGCAATTTTTTAAAGTTCGACCAAATACTAATTACTGCTCAAAAATACTTTTCAAATTAATTAGCCAAATACAAATTGTTTCTCACCAAAAGTACTTTTGAGAAAAACACTTTTGAGAAAAAATACTTCTCAAAATAAGTTTATTTTTGCGGCTTGGCCAACAGGATATTAGGCTTAGACCAATGCCAGGACAGAACCACAAATTCTTTTAATAATCCCATATTCAAAATTCATTGTCCAGCTAATCAAAATCGATGTAAGGCATATTAAAAGAGAAAGTGCTCCCTATTAGGGATATATATAGAGCGTAATATCTGGGTCCGGTCAAATCTAGTAACTTTGACTAAGAAGCTGTGCATATGTTAAAAATCCACAAAATATAAAAATAAAATTAAAATTACTAGCATTAAGGTCAGTGTCCTAGGTTTCGAAAAGTTTAATTTTTAGATTCGCCTCTGTTCATAAAGGGTTTCACTATTTTTAGAGGTCAAACCCAAGAACTCTTATTAATTAAGGTTGAAGGAATCTCATATATCCTACCCCGCCCTTTATTAAATAGCACCGTAATAGTGAACACGATATAATACTTTTTTTATTACCTTCTCCCAAATTAGGAGGATTTATAGTGTTTTCATACTAACCCTCCTGTGCGACTCGTACCCAAAACCTAACGATCATGAGTGGAGATGTTTTTACCAACTGAGACCTCACTTGTCATAGAATACCTAATATACGAATGCAAATTTCTTCATTGAAAAGTGACAACACCTTGCATGTTCTATGGCTGGATTTGATTTGCTTTCTCTCTCAAGTTATTATCAATCTATAATTGACCACATTTTTATCTTTTATTTATTATCTATCTAGTACTAAGTAATTAATGTTAGCACACCTCCAAAAAGTGGTCTCAATCATAGTCTATATTAGCTAAATATCAATTATATGTACATCAAATCATCAATAATTTGATCATTATCTAGTTTTCTCTAGAAGCAGTATCATCCTCAGTGCAAGATCATATCATTTCTGATATAGTAGTTCCAACTTGTGCATCAATGAGAAAAATCATCTTAGTAGAATAAATATGATTTTTTTACATTTTAACCAGAAGTTTCAGTTTTGAGTCCAGGGATAAAAAAAATTATGGTACAGACTATTTCTCAATTAGATTCACTTAAACATGAATAAGATATCTGCAAGCTATTTATAGTTTAAGTTCCCGGTGGAGGGCTATTCAGGTTAATTCTTTTTTTTTTTTTAATAAAAAAGTTCGATTACACGACAAAATCTGGATTTGAAGGATCACTGGAGTATTAAAAATGACTAAAGACTTTAAGCAATCGTAGTTTGCCTTTCTTTATTACCCATATATGACATTAGTCTTTCTTTACCTACCACTAGTTGAGTGGAGGAATCCTTATTTTAAAGGATGATTAGTTCATTTAAAATTGTTAACGACTTTAAAAAACTTTGTTAATCATTTTTTCTCTCCTTATTATAATCTAGTTTGATGAGACTGCATTACCTTCCAATAATTGGAAGGAGGAGCAGACTTTCTGCATATATCCCTCTTCAACTATAAAATAAAATGCCGATGGATCGGCGGTTGTACGTAGCTGCTAACGAAGGCGACACGAAAGTTTTGGAAGAATACAAGAGCCAGTTCGCCACCCAATTAACTCCTTACAACAACACTGTCCTCCATATTGCAGCTCAAAATAAAGGTTTAAATCGGAAAATTAACCCTAGAGATTTTCTTGCTATAGCCGGTGGAGACTTATTTTCCAGCTTGAACTTTAATGGAGATACTTTTATTCATATGGCTGCTAGAAAAGGTAACAGAGATCTCGTCGAGGCCTTTATCAACTACATGAAAAATTGTGGAGGGGTCGATGGGGTTATTGATATAGAAGCTGGCATTCGGAAAACTAGGGAGTTCTTGAGGATTACTAACAACTATGGAAATACAGCCTTGCACGAAGCTGTAATGCAGAGATATGATTGCAGTGTGGTAGAATTGTTGGTAAAAGAAGATCCTGATTTCTCATATCCGCCCAATAATGCTCGGAAGACTCCACTGTATCTAGCTGTGGAGACGGCAAATAAAAAGGCAGTGGAACACATCTTGAACAACTCCATTTCACTATCTTATGCTGGTCCCTATGGCACAACTGTGCTACATGCAGCTGCAATGTATAATACTACAGGTATCTACCATTTCCTCGTGACTTTGCATTATTTTTACCAACATTACTAACTAACAATAGGCAAAAAAGACCTTCGGGATGCCCAGTTGGTTTGGAGGGTGTCACCATCCAAATTCCTCTATAGGTCCTGATGGCGCCCAACCTTGTCGCTAGGCAAGCCAATAGTGAACTAAACATGTATTTGTTCTTTTAATCATTTCAAAGTCGTTGATTTTTATTTATTAAGAAGATAAAAAGTGAAAAATTATAGTAAAGTAAAGCGTAAACTAGTGAAGGAGTAAATGCAGTGAAATAAATGCTCAAACCCATAACGTGTCTGCTAAAATATTCCCAAAATTCAGTGTCACAAGTGTATGAGCATCTAGTAGAATATACAAAACACATATGCTACTGTCCAAAATAAGATAGACAGAATGTAAATACAAAAGAGAGACTGCGGTGATAGAAGATAAAAAGTGAAAAATTATAGTAAAGTAAAGCGTAAACTAGTGAAGGAGTAAATGCAGTGAAATAAATGCTCAAACCCATAACGTGTCTACTAAAATATTCCCAAAATTCAGTGTCACAAGTGTATGAGCATCTAGTAGAATATACAAAACACATATGCTACTGTCCAAAATAAGATAGACAGAATGTACATACAAAAGAGAGACTGCGGTGCTGCAGAACGGACTCAGAGAGCAGCTAACCACTATGCCTCTGGGTATCGAGTGCGCGCGCCTGAATGACTATCATGCACCTACCTCATATCCTGCACAATTAGTGTAAAAGAATAGCGTGAGTACATAAATAACATGTACCCAGTAAATATCCAATCTAATCTCGAAGAAGTAGTGATGAGTGGCCGCGACACTTACTTTGGCCAAATAAATAAATACGAAATTTTTTTCAATAGGCATGGAATACATTAGTAATAATAATAATAACACAATAGCAACAGTAAATAAGTGATACTTTAATTAAAAGTCAATCTAAAATCTCCGGTGACATATACTAATTTCAACAATTACGGGCTATCAAGTAAATTATAATTTCTCAAGTCATAAAAATAATATCAAGTGTGATCGGACTCCGAACATTATCACACACGATTGATGCCGAGGTCGTACGACCCGATCTAGAATAATATGTACACCGCCGAGGATCGACCGACACGAACCATAGATGCATATATTATACTGCCGAGGCGTTCGACCCACGCCACAAGATGAGAGAATACTCTACGAACATCTGATTTAGAGGCTATCACAAGACTAATTCACAAGGAGACATAACGTCTATCAATGGCCAAGTAATTCGCTAAAACTCAAAATAAGTGATGTTCGGTCTTTACGAATCTTTTAACAAGTTTCAGTATAAATAAGCACTTAAATTAACAAGTAGAGTGCAAACAATACAAGTATTTCATGATAGGGTCCTAAAACAACCCGGACATAAGCACAATTTATAGTTATGCACGGAGTCTCATCACTCAGTGCGTACGTAGCACCCACAATTAGAAGCAGATAGTAATTTAAAATACTTATGGGGTAAATTCTCTCTTACAAGGTTGGGAAAGAGACTTACCTAGTCCAAAAGCTCACTTTCCGGCCCACAAATTCACTCTAAAGTCTCAAGTTGGTGCTGAACAATTCGAAACTAGTCAAATATTATATAAATTATTCAATACATGCTCAACAGCTCATAATTTAACTATTAGAGTAATTCCCAACCCAAATTGAAGATTCTTAAAATTTACCCACGGGCCCGGATTTCGAAAATTTTCAAAGATAAATGCTACCCATAATCTCATGAACTCAAACATATAATTTTTTTCCAATTCCATAGTCATTTTCGTGGCCTAATCCCATTTTCATCACAACCTTTTTTTAAATAAACCCATAATTTCTGCAATTTTCATGTTATGAATCTACCCAAAATTCATGTATTAAACTCACATTAGGTGGGAATTACTTACCTCATGATGATAGGCAAAAAATCCCTCTCCAAGAGCTCCAAAGTTGACTTCTCTAAATGAAAAGGGGGAAAAGAGCCTAAGTCCAGATTAAATGGACCTCACTGCCTCCCGCGATTTCACATCTACGGCAGCTTCGCCTCTTTTGCTGGCAATTATCCTCTTCTGCGGAACACGCATGATCTAGCACTGATCGCATCTATTGGAAATTTTTGCATCTGTGAGCCTGCTTCTGCGGCTTGCCTCGTGCGCCTGCGATCTATGCTATGCTGCCTTCCTCCACATCTACGATCCCCCTAACGTAGAAGCATACCCGCTTCTGCGGACACTGGTTAGTCCACTCTCAGATGCTCTTGTGCTCGTTGGCTCGCACCTGCGAGCTCGGAACTGCAGCTAGTTTCTCGTAAGTGAGAATGCCCCAAAATTGTTGCTATTCCAAGTCCAAACATGTTTCGCACATCATCCGAATAGCACCTGAGGTCCATGGGCTCCCATCCAATCACACCAACAAGTTCGTAAACATAAAGCGAACTCTCTCAAATCCTCGGAATTCGGAAAGAACATCGAAACTAATAATAGCACCCCAAACCAAATCGAATCAACTTATGAACTTCAAGTTCTTCCAACTTACTCCGAAACTGCCGAATCATACTTAAACTACTCGAAATGACACCAAATTTTGTGTGCAATTCACAACGTTGACTCAAGCCAAACTTAACCATTTTAATCCATCATTGAGGAACTAAGTGTTCCAATTTCAACCCGAATCTTTCCAAACCCGAAATAACCACCCCCGCAAATCATAAAATGATAAAATCATATACAGGGAGTCTTAATTAGGGGAACGAGAATCTAGAAAGCAAAATGACCGGTCGGGTCGTTACATTCTCCACTTTTTAAACAAATGTTCATCCTCGAACGGGTCTAGAATCATACCTAGAGTGCTGAATAGTTATGGATATCTACTCCGCATGTCCTCCTTAGTCTCCCAAGTCCCCTCCTCGACTGTTGGCCCCTCCATTGAACCTTTATCGAAACAATCTTCTTGGACCTCAACTGCCAAACCCGCCTGTCAACAATGGCAACTGGCTCCTCCTCATAATCCAAACTCTCATCTAGTTGAACCATGCTGTAACCTAGTATGTCCGACTTGTCACATGATACCTCCGAAGCATAGACACATGGAATGCTGGATGAACTCTCAACAGATTGGGAGCCAAATCTACCTCCCCAACTCGCATCAACGCGTCAAATGTACCTATAAACATTGTGCTCTACTTACCATTCTTTCCAAATCTCATGATTCCTTTCATCAACGAGACCTTCCAGAGAAACCTTCTTGCCTACTGTAAATGATAAATCACGCGCCTTCTGATCTATGTAACTCTTCTGTCTGGACTGTGCTGTGCGAAGTCGCTCCTGAATCAACTTTACCTTTTCCATGGTATCATTCACTAAATCAGTACCATATAACTTAGCCTCGCCAGGCTCGAACCATCCGATAGGCGAACGACATCGCGACAACAAAAAAGTAGACGATGTCAACCTGCCCTTATATAAACAAGTGTTAAGGGCATGTCGATAGAAAAAACAAGAGAACGAAACTGAGAGAACAAAAGTAAGAGAACAAGACATCAAAACAAAACAGAGAGTGACAAAGAGGGGGGAGGGAGGCAAGAAGGGAAAAGGAATAAAGCAAATACGATTTGAATCCGTATGCTCTTATGTGGCACCGGAACAGAGAGATACTGTTCCCAAAATTTAAAAATAAAATCAAAAAATGAACCAATTTGAGCGACTATATACCTCAAATAGAGCCATCTCGATGTTGGAATGATAAGTGTTATTGTAAGCAAACTCGGCCAATGACAAGAATATATCCCACTGACCTCCAAAGTCAATGACACATGCTTTGAGCATATCCTCTAGAATTTGAACTATCCGCTTCGATTGCCTGCCAATCTGCGGGTGAAAGGGTGTGCTGAGCTCCACCCTGGTACCCAACTAGCTCTGAACTACTCTCTAGAAGTGTGAAGTGAACTGAGGGCCTCTATCTAAAATGATGGAAATAGGTATCGAACAATCTCCTGAATGTAAGTCTGGGCCAATTTCTTTGAAGAATCCGTAGTCGTAACTAGAATGAAGTGTGCCGACTTGGTCAACCTATCGACAATGACCCAAACTTTATCAAACTTCCTCAAGGTCCATGGAAAGCAAACTACAAAAAGTCCATAGTAACACACTCCCATTTCCACTCAGGTAAACCATCCACTGGAGTAGGAAACCGGGCCTCTGATGCTCATACTTAACCTGTTGTCAATTTAGACACCTTGCTACATACTCAACTATGTCTTCTTCATCCGTCGCCACCAATAATGCTGCCTCAGATCGCGATATATCTTCATAGCACATGGATGAATAGAATACCGAGAACTATGTGCCAACTCTAGAATTTTCTCCCTCAAGCCATTAACATTGGGAAAACATAGATGACCTTGAGTCATAGAACACCATCCTCACCAATAGTAACCTCCTTGGAACCACCTCGTAGTACCATTTCTATGAGAACCAATAAGTGCGGATCGTCATACTGACGAGCCTTGATCTACTCGAATAATGAAGACTGAGCGATGATGCATGCAAGAACTCGACTGGGATCGAAAATATCCAACCTCACGAGTCTGTTAGCCAAGGACTGAATGTCCAAAGCAAATGGCCTCTCCTCTGCTGAAATGAATGCAAAACTACCTACACTCTCAGCCTTTCGACTCAAGGCATTCACAACTACATTCCCCTTGCCCATATGATAAAGAATGGTAATATCATAGTCCTTTAGTAACTCAAGACCCATGTGCTGCCTCAGTTTGAGGTCCATCGATCTGAACAAATGCTGCAAGTTATGATGATCGGTGTAAACCTCAAAGGACACCCCATAAAGATAATGCCTCTATATCTTAAGAGCGTGAACTATCACGACCAACTCCAAATCATGTACTGGGTAATTTTTCTTGAAGGGATCTAGTTGACATGAAGCATATGCGATAACTCGCCCCTCCTGCATCAATACACAACCCAAGACAACACATGAAACATCATAATACACTATATACATCCCTGAACTGGAAGACAACACTAACACCAGTGTTGAAGTCAGTGTGGTCTTGATCTTCTGAAAGCTCACCCTGCAATCATCGGACCATCAGAACAGAGCACCCTTTTAGGTCAATCTAGTCAAAGATGCTGCGATAGATGAGAAGCCCTCCGCAAACCAGCGATAATAATATGCTAACCCCAAGAAGCTCCTGATCTCAGTCACTGTGGTAGGGCGAGGCCAACTCTAGACTTCCTTGATCTTCCTGGGATCTACCTTAATACCCCGCATGATACAACATGCCCCAAGAATGAACATAATCAAACCAGAACTCACACTTACAGAACTTAGCATATAGTTTCTGTTCCCGCAAGGTTTGAAGCACCACTCTCAAATGCTACTTGTGCTCCTCCATGCTATGCGAGTAGATCAATATGTCATCAATGAAGAGAATGGCAAACGAGTCAATATACGGCCAGAACACCTGGTTCATCAAATCTATAAATGACATCGGGGCATTGGTCAAATCGAATGACATTATTCTAAACTCATAGTGGACATATCTAGTCCAGAAGGTCGTCTTTGAAACATCTATAACATGATGATACCTAGATCTCGAGTCGATCTTAGAGAACACCATGGCACCCTATAACTGGTCAAACAATTCATCAATACGTGACAAGGGGTTCTTGTTTTTAATGGTAACTTTGTTCAACTGGTGGTAGTCAATGCACATCCACATAATCCCTTCCTTCACAAACAACACCAGTGCATCCTAAAGCGACACACTCGATCTGATGAACCCCTTTGCTAGCAATTCCTCAAGTTGTTCCTTCAGCTCCCTCAACTCTTTCGGAGCCATGCGGTATGATAGAATAGACATAGGTTGGGTACCTGGAGCCAAATCAATATAGAAGTCGATATCATGATCTAGTGGCATGCCTGGTATATCATAAGGAAACACATCTGTGAACTCCCAAACCACTGACACAAAATCAATCATTGGAGTCTATGCTACAGTATCCCAAACATAAGCTAGATAAGCTAAATAACTCTTCTCGACCACCCAGAGAAGGCGCCGATGATGGATAGGTGGTCCTGCTAGACTGGCCCCTCACAAACTAACCTCTGCCCCAGACGGAGCACCACTGAACCCTTTAGAGTATCAAAATCGCTTGACCCTCGACGTATGTTATCTGCCCTACTGATGAATACCCTCGATCCTCCGAGCTATCTCCACAACCTGCTCATAAGGAGTCCGCATCACAACCTCTTGGGCTATAGTGACCTGAATAATATAGTGTGAGTCTACAATGAACCTCTGCACTCTCTTTGCATCAGTGGGGACTATCATAAGTGCATGGCGAGACAAATCAGAGAATCTCGCCTCATAGTCGGTCACGTGTATCTGATCCTACTGTAGCCGCTCGAACTGACCCCAAACTCTTCCCTCTGAGAGAGTGGGATATATCTCTCTAGAAAGATACGTGTGAACTATTCCCAAGTCAAGCAAGAAGAACCTACTGGCCTGCTAAAAAGATAGGACTGCTACCATCTACTGGCCCTGCCCTCCACCTGAAAGGTGGTAAAGTCCACCGTGTTGGACTCCAATATCCTCATATTATGCAGTATGTCCCTTCAGTGATAAATAAAGTCCTAGGGGTTCTCATGTCGCTAACCTCTAAAGGCAAGAGGATGCAGCCTGGTCCATCTATCCAATAGCTTTTACGGCTCGCCAGACCAGCTGTTCTGTGCTCAGGTATAGCCACTGCAATTGGCTGGGCTCAACCCACAAGTAGTGCACCCTGGGTCTGATATTCGACAGTTCCATGCCCTGGAGCCTAAGAAGTAGGGGTCTGCTCTCCCCTACCTCCTGAGATATGGCTAGGTCTTCTAGAAATAAACTATCCTGCATCATAGAGTCTATAGACCACAACATACGGCCCATGACCTCCCGGAATCCTGGTGCAGACATGAAATTCGCTTGGATGGCTCTGTTGTAGGTACCTCACCCTGCTCCTCACTAACAGGATCCTCTACTGGATCCACTGGTGTCACAATAGGAGCAACTCTAGGATCCCCTCATCCTCTAGCATGAGCTGGAGACCTCCCTCGGCCTCTAACAACATGGGGAGCAGCTCATTCGCGGTCAGGTACATTTGCTGCGTGCATTCTCACCATACATGAGAGAATAAGAGAAAGATTCTTAGCACAACATTAACTACACGATAGGAGACAAAGAAGGAGAAATTTTCCTAACATCCTCTAGCCCCTCGAAGTAAGTATAGACGTCTCCGCAAGACTCTATTAGACATGCTCATGACTTGTGAGACCTACGTGAACCTAGTGCTCTGATACCAAGTTGTCACAACCCGAATTCTCCTATTGGTCGTGATGGCACCCAAAGTCGTCGCTAGGCAAGCCAATAGTGAACTAGACATGTATCTGTTTTTTTGTTAATTTCAAAATCATTGATTTTTATTTATTAAGAAGATAAAAAGTGGAAAATTATACTAAAGTAAAGCATAAACTATTGAAGGAGCAAATGCAGTGAAATAAATACTCAAACATATATAGTGTCTACTAAAATGTTCCCAAAATCCGGTGTCACAAGTGTATGAGCATCTAGTAGAATATATAGAACACCTATGCTATTGTCCAAAATAAGATAGACAAAATGTAAATAGAAAAAGGATACTGCGGGTGATACTGAACAGACTCAGAGAGCAGCTCACCACTATGCCTCGGGGTATCAGGGGTGTACGCTGAATGACTACCAGATGCACCTGCCTCAGATCCTGCACGCTTAGTGCAGAAGTGTAGCGTGAGCACATAAACATCATGTACCCAGTAAGTATCCAGTCTAACCTCGAAGAAGTAGTGACGAGGGGTCGACATTGACACTTACTATGGGCCAATAAATAAATACGATTTTTTCCTCAATAAGCATAGAATACATCAGTAATAATAATAATAACTCAATAACAACAATAAATAAGTTATTCTTTAATGAAAAGTCAATCTAAAATATCCACTAACATATACTAACTTCAACAATTATGGGCCATTAAGTAAATTATAATTTCTCAAGTCCTAAAAATAATATCAAGTGTGATCCGACTCCGAACATTATCACACACGATTTATGTTGAGGTCATACAACCCTATCCAGAATAATAGGTACAGCGACGAGGGTCGGCTGGCACGAACCACAGATGCATTTATTGTACTGTCGAGGCATTCATCCCGCTCCACAAGAAGAGAGAATACACTATAGACATCCGATTTAAAGGCTATCACAAAACAAATTCATAAGGAAGCACAATTCCTATCAACGGCCAAGAAATTCGCCAAAACTCAAAATAAGTGAAGTTCGGTCTTTATGAATCCTTCAACAAGTTTCAATATAAATTAAGCACTTAAATTAACAAGTAGAGTGTAAATAATACAAGTATTTTATGATAGGGTTTTAAAACTACCCGGACATAAGAACGATTTATAGCTATGCACGGACTCTCATTTTCGTGCGTACATAGCACCCACAATTAGAAGAAAATAGCAATTTAAAATACCTATGGGGTAAATTCCCTCTTACAAGGTTAGGCAAGAGACTTACCTCGTCCTAAAGCTCACTTTTCGGCCCACAAATTTACTCTAAAGCCTCAAGTTGGTGTTGAACAATCCAAAACTAGCCAAATATTATATAAATTAACCAATACATACTCAAAAGTTCATAATTTAACTATTAGAGTGATTTTTCAACCCAAATTGGAAGATTCTTAAAATTCATCCCCAGGCCATGTGCCCGGATTCTGGAAAGTTTTGAAGATAAATGTTACCTATAACCTTAGAACTCAACCATCTAATTTCTTCCGAATTCCACAGTCATTTCCGTGGCCTAATCCCATTTTCATCAAAATCAAAATTTTTCAACTAAACCCATAATTTCTACAATTTTCATTTTATGAATCTACCCAAAATCCGTGTATTAAACTCAAACTCAGTGGGAATTACTTACCTCATGTTGATAGGCGAAAAACCCCTCTCCAAGATCTCTAAAGTCGACTTCCCTAAATGAAAATAGGGGGAAAAGAGCCTAAGTCCGGATTAAATGAACCTCACTGCCTCCAGCGATTTCACATCTGCTCCAGCTTCGCCGTTTTTGCGGCCAATAATCCTCTTCTGCGGAACACGCACGGTCCAGCACTGGTTGCACCTGTAGAAGAATTCCGCATCGGCAAGCTCGCTTCTATGGCTTGCCTCGCGCACCTACGATTCCATGCCAAGCTACCTCCCTCCCTATCTGCGATCCCCCCATCGCGGGAAGAAAGTACGCTTCTGCAGACACTGCCCAATCCACTCTCAGCCACTCTTGCGCTCAATGGCTCACACCTGCGAGCTCACACATGTGGCTAGTTTGTCGCAAGTGCGAACGCACCATAACTGCTGCTACCTCAACAATGATTCCAAGTCCAAACTTGTTCCACACGTCATCCGAATATCACCCGAGGCCCCGTCCAAACACACCAACAAGTTTGTAAACATAAAATGGACTCGCTCAAACCCTCGAAATGCGTAAAATAACATCAAAACTAAGTATCACACTCCAAACCAAATCAAATCAACTTGTGAACTTCAAGTTCTTCCAACTTACTCCAAACGCGCTGAATCATACTTAAACTACTCAGAATGACACCGAAATTTTGCGTGCAAGTCACAAATCATCATATGGAACTATTTCCAAGTTCAAAATCCCAAACGGACATCGATAACACCAAAATCTACTTCAAGCCAAATTTAATAAACTTGAAAACCTTCAATGCCCCAAATTTCACTACTAAGCGCCGAAATGCGTTCGGGTCATTCGAAACCCAATCTGAGCATATGCCCAAGTCCAAAATCAGCATACGAACCCATTAGGTCCGTGAAATTTTGGTGCAGATGTCGTTTACTCAAAATGTTAACTCAAGTCAAACTTAACCATTTTAAGCTATTATTAAGGAACTAAGTGTTTCGATTTTAATCTGAACCCTTCCAAACCCGAACTAACCATCTCTGCAAGTCATAAAATAATAAAAGTGCATATGGGGAGTCTTAATTATGTGAACGAAAATCTAGAAAGTAAAACGATCGGTCAGATTATTACAGAGGGCGGTCATCCATACAAATATCCTGGGATCTGACGAGGTGAATATGTATTGGAATTTCCTGCTCGTACTTTATCAAATTCTAGTACAATTTAAGATATCATCTCACATATCTTGAAAAATCTATACTACCAATTTGTAATATTTTAACTACTATTCGAGACAATCAAATTGATGAAAAGTGATTGAGGTTTAAAACTTGTTAATTACTTAAACAAAACAAATAGCTTTTGGAAGATTTGTAATTTTAAAAAAGAGCTGGGAATCATTGAATTCACTTGATAATATTACTATAATAAAATCTTAATTTCTATATTTATTTATTTAAAAAATAATTGCTTATTTCTAATACAGTTATATTTTGCTCACTAAGAAACAACTAATTAATAACACTCCGTGAGAATTATGTTAATTAATCAACTTAAGACTAATGACGTTTAAGCCGAAATAGTTTTCTTGCTTGAATTGTGCTAAAAGAAAGTAAAAACTTCGTGAGATTATTTTTACTAAGGATCAATAATCTTTCCTACAATAATTTCTCCGTGAGAATTAAAATTGTGGCATCAAGATTACCGACTTGAAATAATAGTTTACTAAACAATTACTCCCACTCTACTATTTTATTCTTTAGTTATTAGTATGTATTAATTTTCCCCCCCTGAGAATTACAAAATTAATATAAGAATAATTTAGAGATAAAATATGGAATTTATAAATTGTTGTTAGCCTGGGCAAAGTGGAGGGATAGCATTTTTCTTGAGAATTGAAATATATACTTGGACTTTCTCTTTTCTAATATTGAAAAAGAAAGCAATAAAGAAATTGTTTCTCTTCTAAATATTCAATAACTATATTTTCTCACATTTGTTAGAGTGATGCCCTTACTAACTTCAATATTTCCTTTGGATAGAATGCATGGAAATGATACTAAGAAAAGAACCAAGTCTAACAAAGCAAGTAGATGATTTTGGGTGGAATCCTCTCCATTTCGCGGCTTACGTAGGGTTTAAACTATCAGTGAGAAAATTATTAAAGGCGGATAAACATATGGCTTATGGAACTATTAAAGAAGAAAATAAAACACCTCTGCATTTAGCGGTCATCAATAATAAAATACAGGCCGTTGAAGAGATTATAGAGCAGTGTCCAGATTCCTTGGACGCAGTCACTAGCCAAGGCCAAAATGTTCTTCACATTGCATACGCAAAGGAGCATTGGAAAATGATAACATTATTCGAAGATCAACACTGGAACAATAACATTATTGTGCAAAGAGATGCTGACGGGAACTTGCCCGACGAGGTTACCAGGACCGTGTCATTTCAATCTCACCCTTCCTGGGAAGAATTAGATCGCAACAATATCAAATGGGTAAATATTTGTTTATGAGTTAGTTTTACAACAGAAAAATGGCATAGTTTTTTTAAAACAAAAATTGAGATATACTTAAAACTTGAGATAAAATAATTAGAGATTTTTAACTCTATGTTCAGAAAGAATCTTATGGGAAATGGTTCAAAGGACGCATGGAAGTATGGAAAGAAAGAGCAAACACACATTTGATAGTTGTTACACTTATATTAACGGTTTCTTTCGCGGCTGGCTTCACAATTCCTGGTGGTTACGATGGTGATGATGGTCCAAATAAAGGCATGGCAATCATATCCAAGAAAGCAGCGTTCAAAGCATTCGCAGTCACAGATACCATTGCCATGATATCTTCCACAGCTGCTGTTTTTCTGCATTACCTTGCAACTTACGAGGAAGAGAGCAAAAGGTTGAGTCGTTATGTAGTTGCTGGCGTCCTTGCCTTGGTTTCCATGATTGCAATGATGATAGCGTTTATGACTGGCTTGTACGTTGTGCTACCTTCTACAAGCCTTGCTGTATTTATCTGTGTCATTTGCTCTTTATCGCTTGCCCTCTTTATATTTATTTTGGGTAAGAGTTTGTATGATTCAATTCAAAAGAAAAGGAAGAAATATTAATTACTGAAACCTAATGAGTTCTTGGCAAGAAAGTCTCTCTTTAGTTTCAAGCTTTTTAGTTGTTTGATTTTTTGTGAAAGCATTATGTCTATCTTCCAAAGTTTAAAATTTCAAGCGCAACTATTATTGTCATATATCCATATTGTTTAACTTCTGGATGTGTTCTACTCATAAGAGATTTTTCCAATTTCTAGAACTCCTATTAATGGTAAAGGAATCTTATATTTATAGCTTGTTTGGCCAAAAGTACTTTTTTTTTTTTGGTCAAAAGCACTTTTGGCTAAAAATTGAGGTGTTTGGCCAAGCTTCTGGAAGGAAAAAAAGTGCCTTTGAGGAGAAGCAGAAAAAAGTAACTTCTCTCCAAAAGCATTTTTTTGAGAAGCACTTTTGAGAAAAATACATTTAGAAACAGTTTTTAACAGCTTGGCCAAACACTAATTCCTGCTTAGAAGTGCTTTTCAAACTAATTAGTCAAACACAAATTACTTCTCACCAAAAATACTTTTAAAAAAACATATTTTTCAAAATAATTTGATTTTTACAGCTTGGCCAAACGGGCTATTAGCCTGCCATACCCCTTTATTGACATGACCAGTATTGAAGACTGCATAATACATAATATATGAATTGATATGTGCAGATTCCTGCATTAAAAGGAGACAACCCCTTGCATGTGCTATGACTGGATTTGATTTGCTTTTTCTCTCAAGTTATTATCAATCTATAATTGACCACATTTTTATCTTTATCTATCTAGTAATTAATGTTAGTATACCTACACAAGGTGGTCCCAATTAGGGGTGTTCAAACCGAACCGAAAAACCGCACCAAATTGAAAAATCAAACCAAACCGATTAAAAAACCCGACTAGGTTTGGTTTGATTTGGTTTGGTATTGAGTAAAAAAATTCGAACTAAACCGTCATATAAATATATAAATTTTATTTATATTTTTCAGAATTTATAGTGAATTTTCTTTAGAAAATGTAGAAATATTTGGGATCCTCTCATGTATTAACTTTGAAAGCGTAAATTAACAAAAAATTATTGTTAGACGACTAAGAAAATAACTATCATGTGTGACTAAAAAATTCTCCCATTAGAATATATTAATAGATCATATATTTTGTCAATTTTTTCCATATTTACTAAACACATATTCACTTATCAAAGACTTATCTATAATTTTAATAAAGTAAGATTGAAATAATATTCATGTAACAAAAAAACTCGAAAACTCGATAAAATCGAACCAATCCAAACCGATATAATTGGTTTGGTTCGGTTTTTATCAAAACCGAACCAACCCGATCCATGTACACCCCTAGTCCCAATCACAAGTTTATATTAGCTAAATACCAATTATATTACCAACTTGTGCCCCCATGTGAAAAATCATCTTACTATGATCAATTCTTCTACCTTTAATTAAAAAATTTAGTTTCGAATTTACGGATATCAAAAGCTTCATATATTTTTCTTTTAATAAGTCTTACATGGTACAAATTCGGATAAATCAGAATCCCTTTACAAATAGAACATCGGGTGAAAAATCAAAAAAAGAAGAAGAGAAACCCCATCTTATTTTTTAAACATAAAAATCCATCTATATTCTTATTTAGGTATAAAGTTTTAGAAGTACTATTTATAAATTTGTTAGTCCTATTCACTTTCCTTTTAAGAAAAAATTATGATCCCCATTTTCATCAATTCGATGTATTATATATATACAGGATCGCTTCCAATGAGGCAGAATCTTTAATATTCTCATCTAGATCAAGTTCTTTGATTTTGTCCTTGATCTTGCAATCCTTTGCATAATGACCAATCAGGAAGGGTATTATCAGACCCTTTTTTATATATTATGTCAAAATCAAAAGGTGCTAACAAAGCTTGCCACCTAGCAAACATCTGTTAGATTTCCCTAAGGAATGGGTTATAGAGGAAGCAATTGCCCCTCGAGACACTGGTAATACTGAGGTTACAGAAATAGAACAAACCGGCAAAATCACTTTCAGATAATAATCTGAAGGTAGCATGATCACTATCTACCGTGATAGTTTCTTCAGTAGTTTTAACTACTTGTTTTAAACCTATTTTTTTAAAAGTACCTAACTGGTATATTACCTTAGGTTTGACTAATGGTATAGTCCATTTATTAAGAAGATC